>CM021729.1:69000825-69067021 GCA_011074415.1 Stictonetta naevosa | reverse complement strand
GGTGGGCAAACTGGTCTCCGGAGGGGCCCTTCATGACCAAGGGCACTGGTGTTGCTGTGCAGAGGCAGGGTCTCTGTGGGTCCGATGACATGCAGAAATCAGAACTCTGCAGAGGACAGTAGGTAGGATGAGACAGCCTGTATGTGTTTGTCTGGTAGGTGCTACGGATTTTGATCGGATTTGCTCCATTTGTATGTGCTTACAGTGGCTATCTAAGCACTGAAGCACAGCTGCCAGATTCCACCTGAGAAAACTGTTCTGGATGTACATGCTGATCTCTGCCTTCTGTATTTTTGATAGCACTCTGTGAGCTTTGTCTGTGGCTCTTTTGTGGAAGATGAGTGTAACTAAAGCTGTGGGCAACTATCTGAAGTTTCTCCTTCTTGGCAGATTTGCGTTCCAGACTTATCTGTTTGTGAGATATATCATCAGACTAATGGTCTAAAGAGGCTGTAAGACCAGAAATACTAGGAAGTATGTTAGCTATAAGGGTCTCCTCCTGGAGGAGCAGTCCTACTGATGCAGAAAAATCTGCAGAACTGGAGATGAAGTGTAGTCGTGTGAGATATGAAGCCCTCAGTGAACCTTTTTTTCCATTTTTTCCTTTGTTGCAGTTCCCACTCCCATATGGGGTATTCTGTAACAAGGCAAAGAATGAAATGTTGAGAAGGCTATCATACAACCTGATAAAAATGAAAGCTGGGAAAAATATCTAGAAGCCTGCAAAGCAGAACTTTTCTCTCTGTGTACATTCTACCTGACATCAGCTAGAGAGGCACTTCACTCTTGGTCCATTTCTCTGTTTCTGAGTTGCCCGTGATGAATAAGCTCAGGGACTGAATTTGGTGGGAAGACCAATAAAAAAAAGAGGCACTGGGACCAACTGCAAGGACGCAGCACAACTGAAAGGGAGGTGCTGGCTCCATTGTACAAAGGGGATGGTAGAGATGGCAGTGTGGAGACAGGTTCTTCTCAGATTGACTAGAGGGGTAGGAGTGCTCTGGAAGAAAAGGAGGCTTGAAAGAAGCCAGTGAAGACTTCCTGGAAATTGCAAGTGAAGTTCTTTTCCACCAAAGCCTCTCAGTTGCATTCTGTGCCAACTATGGCTGCTGCGGGTAAGAGCAGCTGGGCAACAGAACTGCCAGCATTCAGTTGGAGCTGGGCTTGCAGTTAAGCATGGAGCTTGCCATAGAGACTCCTTTGCTTCTCTTATGTCACCATTGGTAGCAGGCATATGACACATGCTTCCAAGCATAGTGCTATCTAATTTATCTAACCATCCCTAGGGGGTTTCACCCATCTAAGTTTTAGTAAATTGCCCTCTAAGCAAGCTGCTAGCAAAGAGAGCAGTGCGTGTAGTGCTGCTTAGCCATCTGGGCTGTAATGCTTCCAAAGAGCCTGACACTGTTAAAGCTGAAGAGGATTCTTAGGCTGCCTGTGAAATTAATGGCTCTGTATGCAGCATGATATTCTGGGCCTGTTTAGCCTGTAAAAGAGGAGACCAAGGGGAGACCTCATCAATATATATATAAATATCTGAGGGGAGGGTGTCGAGAGGATGGAGTCAGTTTCTTTTCAGTGGTGCCCAGCAACAGGACAAGAGGCAATGGGCACAAACTGAAACAGAGGAAGTTCCAGCTAAATATAGAAAAATTTCTTTACTGTGAGGGTGACAGAGCACTAGAACAGGTTGCCCAGAGGGGTTGTGCAGTCTCCTTCTCTGGAGATATTCAAAACCCGCCTAGATGCCATCCTGTGCAATGTGCTCTAGGTGAGCCTACTGGGCAGGAGGGATGGACTAGATGACCTCCAACGTCCCTTCCAACCTGAGTAATTCTGTGATTGTGTGAAATTAAAGGGGAACGTTTCCTTATATGCTGGTAGTTCTTGTCCAGAGAAATATAACTGAAGGGATGGAAGTCTTCACACACTTCCACACAAGTCTAGTTCTAGAAGTGAAAGTTATTCAGGAAGAGAGGCGTTGATTTTTCTTCTTTTTCCCCCTTGCTCAAAAACATTTATAATTTCCTTTGGTTTGTGTGTAGTGGACCATGACACTATTTTTACTACTCCCCTTCTTCTGCTCTGAATCTATGCACAAGGCAGGAATGTAAGGTCTTTGTTAATGTTGTTATTCGGTGCCTAAACTCTTTGCATATGATGCCCAGAACCTTGTATTTTGAAACTAATTCAGACTTGAATCCTCTTAGGTCTGCAGGAAGTTCTGAAACCAAAGCAGTATGAAGGTGTAGTGATACAGTCCAAACTATTGCAAATGACTGCAGAAAGAAAGACAGCAGCTGGCACTGCCCTGCAGATTGGCCGAGCTGCACAGCAACCAACAGCTTGTGTTCAGTAACAACTTCTGGGCACTGGTACTAAGTGTGGTCAAGCTAATGAGAGGGACTGTGTTAACGAGTATCTGGTAGCACACAGTCGGCTCACTGTTTGTGCCTGTTCTCAGGCAAACTGCAGTAAGTGCTCCTGCCTCCTCAGGTCTGGCCAAGCATTACTTGGATTTTGCTTAAAGATTCCAAATGACAGTGGTTTCTCTGGGCCTCTTGGGCAGTGGCTACTCTAGGTAATGGCTGTAGAGGGCATGGCTCATTTGGACCTTCAGATTCATCTTTCAGCTTGTCAGCAGCTGCTGCGTCCCTTCCTCTGTTGTTCTGCTGCAACAAGTCCCTCCTCTGTGGTGGGGCATGGAGCCACCTTGCACAGGTCCTCAGCAGGGCTGAGTCTGTGCCTCTGCCAGCGTACGCTGTGTCTGCAGGCTGAGTGGTCTCGTGCCATTCATTTCCTCCATGGTCACCTTGTCCCCAGGCAGTGCTGCTCCAGTAGACACATCTGCTAATCATCTCTGTCCAGAGAGATCTGGCCAGATCGGAGAGCTGGGTGATCACCAACCGCATGAAGTTTAACAAGAGCAAGTGCCGGGTCCTGCACCTGGGACAGGGCAACCCTGGCTATATGTACAGACTGGGCGGCGAGATGCTGGAGAGCAGCACCACAGAGAGGGATCTGGGGGTCATGGTTGACAGCAAGTTGAATATGAGCCAGCAGTGTGCCCTGGCAGCCAGGAGGGCCAACCATACCCTGGGGTGCATCAAGCACGACATTGCTAGTTGGTCGAGGGAAGTGATTGTCTCTGCGCTGGTGCGGCCTCACCTGGAGTACTATGTGCAGTTCTGGGCACCACAGTACAAAAAGGATGTTAAACTGTTGGAGAGTGTCCAGAAGAGGAGGGTGACGAAGATGGTGAAGGGCCTAGAGGGGAAGACATATGAGGAGCAGCTGAGGTCACTGGGCCCGGTCAGCCTGGAGGGGGGTCTACAACTTCCTCCCGAGGGGGAGTGGAGGGGCAGGTGACCTATTCTCTGTAATCACCAGTGATAGTACCCATGGGAACGGTGTTAAGCTGAGGCAGGGGACGTTTAGTCTGGACATCAGGAAGAGGTTCTTCACCGAGAGGGTGGTCACGCACTGGAACAGGCTCCCCAGTGAAGTAGTCACTGCACCAAGCCTGTCTGAATTTAAGAAGCAATTGGACTGTGCACTTAGTCACATGGTCTAAACTTTTGGGTGGACCTGTGCGGTGCGAGGAGTTGGACTTGATGATCCTTATGGGTCCCTTCCAACTCAGGATATTCTATGATTCTCTTTTGCAAGGCAGGTTCCCCTGTGAAGAGCACCTGAAAGGTGAATCTGGGGCCCTGAGAAGCTCTGTCCCAAGTGGCAGGCACCTGTGAAGATGTTGTGGTGTGGGTGAGCCAGAGTGAGTCTGTGGAAAACCTGATCATTGCTGACCAGCACTGTGGAAAATAGATCGTAGGATTTCCAGGGGTATTTGGAATATCCAAGTAGAGGCAACATGAGTGGTGTGTCTTTAGCTATCCCTGATGTTCCTGGAAACCCTTTTCTGTGTGCAGCATTTTCATCAGTCAGGGTTCACCAGCATAAAGGCCTGAAGGAGAAACTCTTGTCTTTCCTGGATTGCCAA
The DNA here is from genome assembly GCA_011074415.1 of Stictonetta naevosa. Taxonomy (NCBI): domain Eukaryota; kingdom Metazoa; phylum Chordata; class Aves; order Anseriformes; family Anatidae; genus Stictonetta; species Stictonetta naevosa. The sequence goes on along the minus strand of CM021729.1, from coordinate 69,063,021 downwards.
AGTGCTTGGTATTTCTGTGGTGAAGGCTTTTGACTTCAAGCAGGTGGACATCTTTTTTGTTGTTGTTGCTGTGTTTTGTTGGTTGGTTGGTTGTTTTTCCTGGCAGCACCTGTTTTTAGGTGAAAACCTGGGTTTTCATTAAGATTAAAAGGCAGTAGTGTTGTTGGGTTTTTTTGGTTGTTGGTTTTTTGTTTGTTTTCCAGAGTCAGAAAGACAAGTGATAATTCGCCTTGGTTTTAAAACAACAAAAAAAAACAGTGCTGAATATTGATGATTTTTTCCATTTTTAAACAAGAGGGAAAACAGGAAATAATGCTATGACTTAGAAGCACTTTTTGGGGGCAGTGGCTGGGGCACATCGTGTTTCTGACACAGACTGCACTTCCTGAAACGTTTCATGGCTTCATTACTGTGTTGCCTTGTTTTCCTCAGCTCAAAGTGGAGGATATGGTAAGTTGTGGGAGGAGCAGTCCAGTCAAGGAGTATGACTTTCCTAGCTGCAGACTAGAAATGACAAGTCCCTTAAGCTGCTGCAACATGTTGTGTTCAGCTAGTGAGGGCCTGACCCACAGGGTCAGAGGCTGGTCCTGGCTCTGCGGGTGGGCTGATGGTGGACATGGTGGTGTCTCATTCCTTGAGGTGTGATGTACCACTCATGCAAAAAGTACTTTTGATCTGTTAAGACAAAAACCTGAAGCCCAAGACACATTGATGACTATATGAAAAACTAAGTTGGATTGGTGCTCTTTTCTAAGGTGGTTAGTGACAACGCCTGACGAGCCAGAACTTGCTTGCTTGCCCACTGAAAGCATTGCGATCAGAAATGGTGACTACTGGAACACATGAAGAAGGCTTGTTCACACTGGAGCAGGAATTAGGTGATGCTGGACTTGCCTGGTGCTGCTTAGCAAACAAGACCATGTGTTTCTGGAACAGCACATGTTCTCTTTTTGGCTGCCCATGGCAGTAGATGAACCACAGGCTGTACAATAGACTATGTAGGATGTGCTGATGTGCTGCAGGACCAGCCTGGAGGGATGTGGTCCACACTTCTGCACTGGCAGAGGAAGGGTCCTGTGATGCAGCAGACCTATTCTTCTTACAATGTTTGTTTTTCTGCCTACTATCTCCCTGAGTAGGGAAGCAGTGAGGTTGGGGTTGTCCTTGTTCAGAGCACACATCAGCACCATCCGCCAGCTTTCAGAGGAAGGTGGACCACAAGAGCAATTCATGTAGTCACTGTTGTCTGCCTTCCCCCACAACCCCAACACAAACACCCAATGCCAGTTGTTTTTAAGGTCTTTTAGAATCAGGATGGTAAATGGGTGGATGTACAGACCCTGGAGGACATTTTGCTAACAAAAGCTGTAAGTCACCTGGACTGTGTTAGTTCCCTTTCTTGGCAGCAGAAAAGCAAGTGTCACCTGCTCCTCAGTGCTAGGCTTGCTGACCCACTGGCTGGTGCCATACGGCTCCTTCCCCTTTTAACCAAGTCAAAGCTTTTCATTTTCTGTGTCCCAGCTGAGATTTCCTGACATGGGAAAGCTGGGCAAAAATGCTTAGAACAGTCATACAGTCAGGGGGACCTCAGCTCAGCTGTGAAGTCCTTGTTAAGAGAGCAGGCTGTTCTGTGGTACCAAAGCGATTATAATGAGAGTCCCAGGGTGATCGGAAAAGCAGCTGACATAAGGGTGGGGAGGATAATCTAAATCCCATTAGAGACATCTGGCAATATCAAACAGTGTCATGGGGGTGTTTTCCTCATCAGTAGAATCAGCACTACTGCATGAGTGAGGGGACTGACAGGAAAGGATGTTTGTGGCTGCCTGCCCTTTGAGCACAGAGAGGAACTCGTCGGGATGAGCCCCAGGGAGGCCCGTGCCGCTCAGGAGACATTGCAATGCATTTGGGCTCTTTGGGCTGTCCTGTGAGCTGGGCAAGCCTGTGTGAATGCAGCTTGTTTCTGCAGAAGCCATGGAAGAGTTACAGATGCGCTCAGGGAGATCTTCTCCTCGTACTGAATTGACTTATGAGACAGGATTACCACAGTAATTCTTTTCTTTCTCCTCTCTCCTTTCCCCTCCTTTCTGCCTTTTTTTTTTTTTCTTCTCCAAAGGCTGTTATTTAACTATGTAACTGTGGAAAACTTGTTAGCACCAGCTCAATCACACTCAAATAATGAAAGCAGCATGGCTTGCCCCAGCCTGTGTGCTCCTGTTTATTTTTCCTCAAATCTTCACCTGCCTCACTGCAGAGGTGGAAGAAGGGAGCTGTGATGGGTCTGTAACAGTCCTTGATTTCTGTAAAAGTCGTGACCATTGGAGGAGGAAGGAGGCCTGCCCTGTCAGTGTCTGCTGTGTTTGCATGGGAGCGAGTAGGAGGAGAGTCCCAGGAGATGTGGGAGCTGGGAGACAGTGGGTGAGTGCTGGCTGCTGGGCTGCAGCTACAGGCATGTGTTTTCCCTCTGTGTTCACGTGCCATCCAGCTGGTCCTGCCTCAAGGCACAACTCGAATTCTTGATATGTGCATCTCAGCCGCGCAGCAGGGTAGGTGCTGTGGGTAAAATGTCTCCAAAGAAAAGGAAAGCCCTTATTGGCAGGTACCGTGCAGGCAGAAATGTTCTGGGGAGGAGGCTCTAGTATCATCCTCCTGGCTGGGGCTTTCTCATGTTCTGATGGGAGTGCAGGTTGCCATTGCAGGTTTAATCCTGGTCCTCTGGACCAGCTATCTCTTCTGACCACATCTCAGAGAACATCTTTAGAAGCTACTATGTGGAATGTCTGTAAAATACTGTTTTGTCCCAGTGACTTGTCAGGACTGGCTGACTTCCAAAAGCTTTGCTGCAGACAGCCAGTCCTCTCAAAAGTGTCTTCTGATGCAGTTCAGGCTCACAATGACTACATTTGTCAGGAATTAGTAGTTTTCTACCGTCTGCCTGGGAAGCAAGGAATGGGCTTGCCCTCTCGTGGCACATGCAGGAGAACAAGGGTTTAAGAATCGAGGACAGACGTCACCAGTTTCACTGATACCTCTTTACCCCATAGGGGACCCACTCCATGACCCTGGCAGGTCACAGAGATATGAGTTTGGCTGTGTGAGAACCTGCCCGTTCTCTTGAGCCTGCATCTGCCTGGTTCTGCACCTGCTTACGCTGTCAAGAGTGGAGAGCCATCCCTTGGCTGAGGGATCCCAAATTGCCATAGGAGCCCAACCTTTCTCCAGAGTCAGAGGTGTACATTGCCTGGGGATGACCTCAAGGAGCGCCTGAGCTGAACCCTTCTTTCACTGTCCTTTTGATCTCTGAAAGCAGGTGGAAAAACTGGGGCTTTCTGACGCTTTCTGACAGCAGAGAGGCTGAGTGTAAGCTAGAGGATTTCTGCGCTGTTCTCCAAACCAAGATCAGCCACGTTGCACAAGAAAACACTCAGCTGCTACAGTTTCTGCCTCTTAGAGCTTGTGATGGCAGCACATAGCAGGTGACTGGTCTCTAGGGAATAGCAGGCCTAATGTGTTTGGGTAGCCTGTGCAGGGACCAGTCCCACTTTGTCTCCAAACTGCGCTGTCTGAGGATCAGTCGCCAGCTGCACTGGAGGTAATATTCTCCTGCACAAGCCTTTTCAGCAGGAATAGCTGCAGTTTGGATACCAGTAGGACTGCAGACTTATTTATATTGCTCTGTCTCTGCCATGAGAAGGCAAAAGCAGAAGACGAGATGAAGTGCACAGCCATGTCATGTTTTTTCACAGGTTGTTCTCTAGTGGCTTTCACTGCTGTAAAGCATAGTATCCCCATAACACTGCAAGCAAGGCAGGGACACCTCTGCTCCTTCGCCAGGGGAACTGCTAAAGTTCAACATGATTAGGATTACTTTGAAGACCAAGAGATCTGATCAGGAAGTTAGCCATCCATCAAAGGATATGAAAAGAGAGAGGATGCTGAGGCCTAATTAGCTTCGATGAATGGAGTTAATAGAGTTAATATCAGCAGTTTTGCAGCTTCTGTGAGACTCAACAGCCCCATAAAGGACAATTGGGAAGAGGACAAGAGGTTATTTTAGGAACTTTGAGCTGCTTCTGAGGGACAACAGACAGAGCTTTTTTAAAGATCTAACCCAGTGTTCAGGTTTTGATCATGCTCAAAAAGAGAGATTTGATCTGAATGCAAAGCAGACAGGACCGACACCAAAGTATTGTATTTATGCTTTGGATCATGGCAGTGGCTGACATTGAATCTTACTTGCCTGTATTTTCAACACCCCAGCTGCAGTGGAGGTTGCTGCTAGTATTTGGGTCCATGGCATGCTAGGGCGGCCAGAGGCAAGGTTTCAGTGTCTTCCATTGTCAGATAGTTCACCTCAGCATGGCAAGGCATCCTGTGAGGGCTGCACAGTATTAGCTGGAGCTTAGGTGCCTGAACTATGTACTTCCATGATTGTCTCTGCTTGCAAGCATTGTTGCAGAGCGACTGGGAAGCTGGCCTGAGGTGGGGAGGTGGAAGAAGCCTTAGAAGCCCTTTACTTCCTTCCTAAATACACATGTGAGGCAGGAGTACTGTAATAACTGTGGAATCATAGAATGGCTTGGGTTGGAAGGGAAAAAAAAAAGTATGCTTTGCAAAGCAAATAATGTAATTGTTCCACTGCATATACTATAAATACACATATTGCCACAGTAGTGTGTGTGTCATAGCTGCTCTTTCTCATTAGTCAAAACAAACTAGGCCCCAAACTGTAGGACATTTAGAACAAACAAAAAACTTGAATTCCTCTTTATTTGCCTTACGAGGATGCATCTGGGATCATGCATCAAGGGTGTTTTTTATTGCCACTGTGAAGGTCAACTCCATTCTTTTTATGGTAAAAATTTAAATCAAATCTGAAACTTCAGCCATCATTGTAACTCTGGAGTGGACGCTGGGAACATCGGTATAAGGGTGGCTAGGCTTTAATGAGTTGGCAGTGCCAATGTGAGGATGAAGTGTTGCAGAAGGATCTTCTGGGTGCCCATACATGTTGTCTGCAGCTGGATGTCCTTTTCTGTCCTGCAAAATCCAGCAAGTCACTAAAGGCCACTGAAGGTTTTGGAAGCTTTGTGGGGAAGTACAGGTGCAAGGGAGCCCTTAAAAGGAGAAGAAAATAATTCTGCTCAGCTGGCCTGACCACCTCTGACAATGCCTGTGGGAGAATGCAGGAGACTAGTTGTCCTTCCCGTTGCATCCCAGCTCTTGGAGCTCAGCACAGGCAGCTGGAGTCAAACCTGCCCATGATCTCCTGTCTGCTTCTCTACAGGCTGCCTGTTGTTTGGGCTGCTTTTGGGTGGCCTGTCTGACAATGGTGGCAAAATTGAAAAGCTGTATAAGGAAAGCCACCGTGATAGATGTTCCAAAGAGAACTAGAGGTCATTTGACCTAGTTAAATGTTCTGTCTGGTTACTCTGAGGAAGTCTGGGTTTTGGCCTGGTGCTGTCTCAGCAATGTGTGCCATTGCAATGTGGAGGTGGGGGAAACTTGCAGTTGAAGAGCTTGGGCTGCATTCCCACAAGCCATTACACTCTTCGTAACATTGCAGGGCTTCTTGCTGTGTGCACAATGGTATGCTTGCTGAAGATTTGCTACATCAGCGGTGAGCAAGTGAATCACAAGCAGCATATAAGAGTTGGCCCAGAGGAGCACTGAAGTGTAATGGCTCTTTGTCAGTATATGTTATTGTACCAGGGTTTGGGAACTGGGGAAGGAAAGGGTGCATTATACACTATTTTGATTGTATTGTTGTCTTCCTTGAGATTGCATGATACTGACTAGCATCACTCGGAAGAAAGTGATGAGTTCTCAGTAGTCATTGCTGAGAATGATGCTTCTAGAAGACCTGTGATTCAGATCAGTAGTTGTAAGGCTGGACCACATCTAGAGAAGTTTTATGACAGGTTATTTCAACTGTTACTGTTTGTGCAGTTCTTTGCTATTAGTGAGCAGTGGAGGCTTGCTGATTCTGTGTGTCACTCCTGCCTTCTCTATGTCCCCTGGATGCTAGTCTGCTTGCTCTCTTGCAGCTTTCGGTGTGTTCTCCTTGCAGGGTTCTCCTGTTGCATAGGCAGGAGTATGGCAGAGAGGGTTGAGGTGTTTTGCTGAGGGAATCCTTGTTTCCTGGAGAGATGCAGTAATTCCTTGGGGAGATCACTTAACTTTGCAGAGCTCTTGCACATCAGAGTGCTGCAGGGTGGAAAGGAGTATTTTCTAGTGAGGAACATGTTGCTGTATCATCTGGGCTGTGCTGCCTGTCTGCAGATGTATGTAATGTCATGGGAAAAATGAATGTAAATCACACGTAGCAGAGACTTAATTTCAGTAGCTCCTCTGGCAGATGGATTGGGTGGCTCTGGTGATTTCAGAGTTCAGCTGGGAGAAGAGAATGCTTAGGGGGTGCCACCAGGGTGCCAAAACTGCTGAAGAGAAGGGGGGAAGGAATTGGAGCCGGGTGGAGCCTGGTGACAGGACAAGAGGTGGTGGGCGCATGCTGAAGGACAAGAGGCTCTGTCTGGGCAGAAGGAGAAGCTGCGTTGTGGTGAAGGTGACCAAGCTGTGGCACAGGTTGCCCAGGGAGGCTGTGGAGTCTCCTGCTCGGAGATCTTCACTAAGCGTCTGGATGTGGCCCCAGGAAGTAGTTCTGGCCACTTTTGCTCGTTAGAAAACTTCAGTTTGATGGATTTATACTTCCATTCAGTGATATGGGAAAAATTGAAGAATTCTCTTTGAGAGCGTGTAACACATGTGCACACACATGCACAAATACATGGATATAGTATTTTTCTGCCAGTCAAATCTGGGCTGGGTGGCTGAACACTTCCATTCAGCGCCTTCTGTGGGATTGCACAGTAGGAACTCATTTCTTCACAGCTTCCTCTCAACATAGGGTGGGCTGCTGCAGACTTTGCTTTCCTCACTGGGTTGGATGGAGACCAGGTGACGTGCAGTCAGAACTGTGTTACTTTTATTTGCAACAGGGGCAGAATATATGAACATCCTTTACCACTGCAGTGGCAAAAAGGGAGGCTATGGGAAAGGAAGCCCCAACAGCAGCCAGGTGTCTGGTGAGGAATGGATGTTCTTGCTGCTGTGGTGAGGTGCATGTTGCACAGCTAGCGCAGGCTGACAGATGGACATGTTTCCTGGTGTGCCACCTTGTGCCTACACACTCTGAGGTTTGCCAAGGCCTTAATCTCCAAGTTGATGTTCTTTCTGAAGAGCCACAACCATTCAGGTTTCCTCTGAGACACCAAGCGGTAGCTGTTTGGATGGGTCAGTTGGTTGTGCAAATACCTGGCAACTCTTGTTTTCCTCTAGCAAAGTTTAAGGACCTTATGGTATTAGGATCCTGGTCCACGCAAGCAGCTTCACGATGTGTTCGAGGACTTGATTCAAAATAGTTCCAAAATGGCAGGTGCAAGTGGGAAAAAGACTCAGGTGAGAGCTTTTCTGGGGCTGCTTTGAAGCAAAGAGGAGGTGCCAGTCACACATGCTTGGTTTGTATGTGCAAAGGGCTACATAACCCATTCCCACACAGCACATGTGCAGGTGCCTGTGTGTCCAGGGGACACCCTGAGAAAGAAAACAAACCCTACTGCACTGAGTTTTGCACTGTTATAAGGAAATATCTGCCAAAGCCTCCTCTTTTAAGATGCCTATCTCAAAAATTCTGTTCTACAGGAAGAAGAGTGATTTTTTTTTTTCTTCTTTTATATTCCATCTAGGATTTCTGAGCATTTATGTTCATTCTTCAAGCTTTTTGTCCTTGTCATGTGCATTCAGACTTCCTCCAGAAATCCTTTTTTTGTGAAGGGCAGCACAAGTATGGAAAGGAAAGTCTGTTCTTTCTGCAAAGAAGAAAAAGATAAGGGGCAGGGATAGAGGATGGAGTGGCCACACTGTGACACACGTGTAACAGTGTCTAGGGATGTCTACAGACAGAGAAGGTGAAGTATTTTGAGTGAAAGAATGATATTAAGTGTAGATGATGAATGATCAGGCCTTGACTTGAAATGTCCAATTTATGTCTTCCTGGCAGCAGAACTGCTATTCTTGTACTTGTGCTATGATTATTCCCCAGTCACCCATCTGGAAAGAGGTCAGATTTCCTTCTATCCAACCATCTATTCCCTCCTTCAGAAAGTACTGTTTGACTGCAAGGATGCTCATTTTCAGCTCAAAGATGCTTTTCAGAGGCAGGTGTAGGAGCAGTGTGGCTAGGGTCAGTTTTTGATTGTGCTGCGTAAGAAAGAGCAGCCAAAAAAATGCTCATGAAAGAGGTAAAGGGTTGAATTTTATGACCCTCTTTTCTGTCCATTGCTATGTGGTTGGGTAGTGAAAGGGGCCAGAACAGCTTCCAGGGCAGGAAAAGAGAAATCAACAAATGTTGGTCCCATCCTTTCATCTTTGTTAGGAAGAGTGTAGTGAGTGGGAAAGGTGAAGAGTAATAGAGATCCAGTTTGTGTTCAGACAAAGTGTCTCATGCCTCATTTCTGTCAGCTTCCAAGCATCTCTTTTATATCTTGTTATTGTGATACTAACTTGCTAATGTTTCTCTTGCAGCAGAGCTTCTGCTATGGATCAGCAGCTGCTGTCATCTCAGCATAACAAAGAACGTCCCTGATGTGCTGAGTTTACTGTCTGAGCAGAAGACCTAAGAGAGAAGCTGGGGACTTGCAAATCTTGCAGATTGAGTGGAAGACAGTGTGAAAGGTGATTCTGTTTCTTTGTCAATATTTGAAATACAAAGGGTTGATATTCTTTACGACTTTTTGTAGATGCAAACATTTTCTGATTCATTTTGCATTTGGTTCACCTGCAGCCCACAGTTCTTTTTGGGCAAGTAGTGAGAATGGTGGCAACAGGCTTTCTGTAACTTGGAAGGTATGATATTAAAGTTACTAATGAGCTGGTTTGTAGAGGAAAGTTGGACTGGCAGATTAAGTTTGGGGTCTGGAAGCTGACCTGACCTTCACATCTTCAAAAGAAACAACATTTTTTTAACATTTTTAGGTGCCATTAAAGTCATAATGAATTAAATAGATCTGAGCCAGACAATTCCAGTGCCACAGTTCTTCACTGCAGTAGGACTAAAACAATCACAGAATGCTTTGGATTGAAAGGGACCTTAAAGATCATCTAGTTCCAATCCCCCTGCTGTGAGCAAGGACACCCTCCACTGGACACCTTCCACTAGAGCAGCTTGTTCAAAGTCCCATCCAACCTGACCTTAAACACTTCCAGGAATAGGGCATCCATGACTTCTCTGGGCAACCTGTTCGAATATGTCACCACCCTCATAGTAAAGAATTTATTCCTAATATCTAACCTATATCTACATTCTTTGAGTTTAAAACCATTGCCCATTGTCACTACACTACCAGCTAAAGAATCCTTCCCTATCTTTCCCCCTTTAGGTACTGGAAGGCTGCTGTAAGGTTTCCCCAAAGCCTTCCATTCTCTAGGCTGAGCAACCCCAGCTCTCTCAGCCTGTCTATGTAGGAGAGGTGTTCCAGCCATTTAAAGATTAGAGGATGAGAGCAGCCCGCTGGATGATCAGAGATAATTCTTGTGGCCCTCCTATGGACCTGCTCTGACAGATTTCTGTCCTTCTTGTGCTGGGGGCCCCAGAGCTGAACACAGGGCTCCAGGTGGGGGTCTCCCGAGAGAAGAGCAGAAGGGGACAATCACCTTCCTCACCCTGCTTTTGATGCAGCCCAGGATGTGGTTGGCTTCAGGGGTTGCAAGAGCCACTTGTCACCAAGTCTGTATTCATGTTTGGGATTGTCCCAACCCAGGTGCAGGACCTTGCACTTGACCTTGGTGAACCTCACGTTGTTTGTATGAGCCCATCTCTTGAAGGTCCCTCCGGATGGCATCCCTTCTGTACATCATGTCAACTGCTTTACACATCTTGATGTCCTGTCCAACCTTGCTGAGGTTGCACTCAATTCCACTGTTCTTGTCATCAACAAAGATGTTAAATAGTACTGATCTCAATGTGGACACCTGGGGACATAATTTCTTAGTGGTATCTAGCTGTTGACCTCAGCTCTTTAAGTGTGATCATCCAGCCAATTTCTTATCCCCCTAGTGGTCCATGCATCAAATCTGCCTCTCTCCAATTTGGAGATCCTGAGGAACAGTGTCAAATGCTTTGCAACAGTCCAGGTATATGATCTCAATTGCTCTTTTCCTATCCATCAGTGCTGTAACCCCATCATAGAAGGCCTCCAAATTAGGTAGGCACTATGTGCCTTTAGTGAAGCCACACTGACTGTCACCAGTCACCTCTGTTCTCCGTCTGCCTTAGCAGTTTCCAGGAGGATCTGCTCTGTGATCTTGCCAGGCACAGCAGTGAGACTGACTAGCCTGTAGTTTCCCAGGTCCTCCTTTTTAAAAAATGGGAGCTATGTTTCCCCTCTTTCAGTCAGCGGGAACTTCACCAGACTACCATGACTTCTCAGATGTGATGGATAGTGGCTTAGCAACTTCATCTGCCAGTTTCCTCTGGACCTGTGGATGCATATCATCAGGTCCCGTGGACTTGTGCATCATTAGGTTCCTTAGATTGTCTCAGATCCGATTTTCTCCTACAGTCAGCATTATGTCATTCTCCAAGTACCTGACTTTGGATTCTGCAGCTTGGGTGGTGTGGCTTGCTGGTGAAGACTGAGGCAAAGAAGTTGAGTTGTCAGTGTTGATTGTAGCCAGGTCTGCCGTACCACTCGTTGTGGGGTGCACAGTTTCTTTTATTTATCTTTATTGTCTGGTGAACTTGAAGAAACCTTTAGGTTATTTTTCACATATTTGGCCAAGTTCAGCTCCATTTGTGCCTTCTTGTTCCTGGTACACTTCCAGTGTTCTCAGGCCATCCCTCTATAATCTTCCCAGGATGTGTATCTCCTGCCTGTGCACTTAGTTTTTGTTTTGAGTTTGGCTAAGAGGTTTTGACTTAGTCTCCTGTCTTCCCTGCCTGACTTCTTGCTCTTATGCCCTATGAAAAACATCTTTAAATATCTCCCAGCTTTCATTCTCCCTTTCATCTCTTAGGGCAGTTTCCCAAGAGATCCCATGAACTAGGCCCCTAAACAGCCTAAAGTCTGCCTTTCTGAGGTTTAGGGTGTTGACTTGTTGTGGTTTAACCTGGCTGGCAGCTAAACACCACACAGCCGTTCGCTCACCCTCCCCCCTCTCCCTCCTGAAACCAGGACATGACTCTACTTTTTGCCTATCCTGTATCCCGCAAGATTGAGAATTTTGCCAGGGTATGGTCATGACAGTCCAGGCTACCTGCAGTCTTGAGCTGTCCTGTAAATTCTTCCGCATTGGTAAATAACAGGTCCGGCAACATCTCTCCTCTTGTTGGACTTCCTATCATGTGTACAAGGAAGTTATCCTCAACACACTCCAGTAGTCTCCTTGACTGCTTGCAGTTTGGTGTGCCGCTTTTCCAGCAGATGTCAGGTTGGTTGAAGTCCCCTAGCAGGGCCAGGGCCTGTGAGTATGATGTTTCCTGTTGCCAAAGAAAGAACTCATCAGCATCCTCTCCTTGATTGGGATTGGGTGGCCTGTCGTAGACATAAACCACAAAATTTCCTTTGTTGGCTTAGTCTCTGTTTTTCATCCATAAGCTCTCAATCTGTGTGTTGTTGTTCTCTGTGCAGTCAGGGCATCTCCCATACCTTTCCTTCCTTACCTGTTCCTTCTGAATAGTTCATAGCCACTGCTTGCTGCACTGCAATCATTTGATTCATGCCACCAAGTTTCTGCAGTTTTCCAGCTGGGTAGTGGCTGTCAGCTCCTCTTGTTTGTTACCCCATGCTGTGTGCATTTGTGTATAAAGGTACTTCATTTGGGTCTTTGACTGCCTAACCTTTTTCACAGAACCTGTTTGAAAGGTTTGGGAGGCATTCCACGCTACCCTGGTAGATGCACTTTTTCACTCTGTTGCTTGTGTCATGCCCCATCCCATAGATTTGACAGTAGGGGGTACAAGCACAAGGAGCAGTTTGGGTGAGTGACCATTTTCATATTGCTTAACTAGAACTTTTAATTAGAAGATCTAGAATGAGCCATTCACTTCACTGATTATTTCTGGAACCACGTATGTTCAGAGTTCCAGCATTAGTAGACATCAGTATTCTAGATCAGTTTTACCAGAGACAGGTTTAAGTTCATGAACTTCATTTAGGGAAGTTCATTTATGAGATCATTTATGAACTCAATATAAGTTTATGAGCTATGTGCAAAAGCTTGCACTGGCCACTTGATTTTCTACTTCCTTACTGTTCCACGTTTAATTTCTGTGGTTACGCTAATCCCAGGAAACCCCTCACAATGAGGGGATATACTATTTATCTGCCTTCCCAAGGCAGTCAAGTGTCAATTCCTGAAGGACAAGAAAATAATCAGCAGGAGTCAGCATGGATACACATTGGGGAAGTCATGCTTGATTAATATGTTAACTTCTATGATGAAATGACCAACCTGATGGATGAGAGGAGAGCAGTGGCCATTATCTACCTGGACTTTTTAAGGCTTTTGACACTGCCCCCCCATAAGAACCTCGTAGAGAAGCTGCTGATACATGGGTGGGATGGGCAGCGAGGTGGATACAAAACCAATGGAATGGTCAGGCCCAGAGGGCAGTACAAAGTCATGTTGGAGGCCAGTGATTAGTGCTGTATGCCAGGGGTCCACACTGGGTCCAGTCCTGTTTTAGTGTCGTCATTAATGATCTGGATGATGGGGCAGAGTGTACCCTCAGCAAGTTTGCAGATGACAAAACCGGGAGGAGTGGCTGAGAGGCCAGAGGGTTGTGCTGCCATTCAGAGGGACCTTTACAGGCTGGAGAAATGTGTTGTTGGGTTAGGAGCCTCCCAGAGTTCAACGAGGGGAAGTGGCGAGTCCTGCCCCTGGGGAGAAACAACCCCAGGCACCAGGACATGCTGGGGTCCACCCAGCTGGCAAGCAGCCTGGCAGAAAATGACTAGGGGGCCTGGTGGATGCCAACTTGAACATGCGCCAGCAATGAGCCTTCACTGTAAAGAAGGCCCTTGTACTCTTGGCTACATTAGGGAAAGAATGTATTACCAAGCAGGTCGAGGAAGGTGATCCTTCCCCTCTCTTCAGCACTTGTGAGGCCACACCGAGAGTACCATGTCCAGTTCTGTGTTCCCCAGGCCAAGAGATGCACGGAGCTGCTGGAGAGATTCCAGCAAAGGGTCATGTAAACAATAAAGGAAATTGAGCATCTGTCTTATGAGGAAAGGCTGAGAGAGCTGAAACCATTCAGGCTGGAGAACAGAGTGCCTGAGAGGGAATCTTCTCAGTATGTATAAATACCTGAATGGAGGGTGCAAAGAGGATGGAGCCAGAATCTTTTTCAGTGGTGCCCAGTGCCAGGACAAGAGGCAGTGGGCACAAACTGAAACACAGGAGTTTCCCACTGAACATCAGGAAGCACTTTTCAACTGAGCAGTAGCAGCACAGGATGCCTGGAGGGGTTTTAGAGTCTCCCTTTTTGGAGATATTTAAAACCATCTGGATGTGGTCCTGGGCAGACCACATTAATTGCAGATCCCAGGCATTTCCTATAGTCATAGGAAAGCTCAGTTTTCCCTTTCTGAGAGAACAAATTGCAGGATCTAGAAACCTTGAGAAAGGACTGCAGAGACTACTAGGTTGTTCTCTGCCATAAGAATTTAGTGCAGTATAACCACCACTCTGGACAAAACAATAGCACAGGCACGGGAAACTGGATGGCAGGTACAATCATTGCAATTATTACAGGTATTAACATCCTCTGTTAAAGCATATGGTTTTTCCAAGGTGCTGATGGATCTCTTTATTACACAGGAGTTGTGAATTGATGTTGTTAAGTCTGAACAGTGTCTAGAAGGTTTCTCAATCTTTTATTTTTTATTTTTCTTATTTTTTTCCTGTGATTTCTGTCACTTTCAGGTAAATGGAAGATTTGGAGACCAGCTTAATCCAGACACGTAAAGCATGTAGAATAGAGCAAATGGTAGCAAAATGGCTTCATCGCTCCCGGGATGGTGCATCCAGGTAAACATTGTATTTGTTCATCAGCTTTGATCAGAGACAGCACAAGCTTGTTTCCAGTGAACATGGGAAGTCACAGGTTGCAGTTCTCGCTCATTATCTCAGTTCCTTCAAAATATGCATACTGCATTCCCTAGAAATAAGCAGTGCTTTCAAGCATCTCCCTCATTTTCCAGTGGGACAAATGTTCCTTCTTCCACCCATTCCTATTATGTGAACCACACCTGCAGAAACACAATACTGTTCAATGTGAAATGTGCTTCTCTTGAAGATGGGGCTGTAACTCTTGTGTCTTGCCATTGGCCCAGGTCTTAAGGACAAGGCAGTGTTGCATTTGCATGAGATCCTGGCCCGTATCTGCTTTGCTTTTCTAAGGTCTGTGAATCAGAATTAAACTGGATGGAATCCTGGCAGGAGCTGAGAGCTGAAAATTCTCTCACCACATTGCTGGGTAAAGGTGTTGCTTGGACCAATGGAGTTCAGGGTTTGCTCCGGGACTCACCTGGATTTCTCCTTCCATGCAACCACTGGACTGAGGTGGCTGAAAGAGTTGTGGCTGCAACTGCCTGGTACCACTGGCCTGTTATCTTCACATTTCCCTGGAGTCCAGGGGAGCACTGCTGGCCCGCCCACCATGGAGACACCCATGGGTACCCAAAAGAGTTCTGACCTCTCCATATACTTGTGCAGCCCATTGAGATCAGGGGGCTGTGGAATCTAAGCCCCTTTGATAACATTTTTTTCTGACAGTATCTTAATCACCAGTTTCTTGTCTCACAGTGGCAGAGTGCATGTGACAAACATCACCAGGGATGACAGTGGCCAGCCTGCCAGCCACGTCAAGCTCACTGTCACAGTGTACAAAGACTTGGTCCTCCATCACTATGGCTTTGAGATTTGCCCAAACCTTCCTCTTACAATTGCATCTGTCACTGCAGGTAAGCACCATTTTCTCCTCCCTACAACCGTATGTGTGAGAAGCCTGAGCTGTCCCAGATGGCCTTTGTGATAAACTCCTGCCAGATGCCTACGGTTAGCACATGAACCTTGATCTCTGAGGAGAGAAAGCCTGTGTGCCTGTGACATGCAGAGTGCTTGAACATCTGTCTGATTTCTCACAGCACAGAGGAAATCTAAAACAGTGCCAGCTTCACCATGAACTATTTGGTTGCACTCAGACACAGCTGATCTTGAGGGACACAAAAAGCTGCTTGAAAGCAAAGTTATTTTTGGAGTTAAATCTGACGTTTCAGAGGAAGGAAGAATTTTATCTAATCTTACAATTCTTACTCTGCAGTGAGATCCTGTTGCTGAAAATGCTGTCTGGGCTTAATGCCCTGTAACAGGGAGAGGATCACTGCTAGATACAGGCAGTCTAGCTGGAGTTCTGCTAAGGTCAAGCAAATCAACTCTTCCCCATAAGAAGGGACATAACTCTGCTTCTGAGGTGTTTTTTTTCCTTCTTCTTCTTTTTTTTTTTATAATAGATACACAAAAATCTTGCTTTGTACCACCATTGGTAACAGTTTGATATCCAGAAGAGAAACTGCCCAAGCTGGACAGGTAGATAGTGGAAAAGGTAGCTGAAGGGTGGTCTGGGCTCTGACTCCAGCAGGCTATGTAGGCTGTGACATCCCCCCATGTGAAACCTGTAACTAAAATAGTTGGGAGTCTTGAGAGGTAAAATGTGCAGATGGAGTGTTTTCTGTTAGGCTCTTTTTTTTTTCCTAATCTGAAAGCATCAGTGTTTTGTTAAAACAGGCATAGAGAAGCTTGTCCTTTTAAGTCTTGGCTGTGGCTAAAAGCCCTGTGTTTATTTCCAACCCTTTGTGTTCTGTGCTTTGCTGTATGCCAGGCTGCCCAGGGGACAGGTGCTGAGTGCTAGTGTGCTGTGTGGGCAAACCTGTCTGGTGGAGAAGTTAAATGCCTTGACTGGTAGGCTCATGGTAATGGAGCCAGGGGCTGCCTGCACACTCCTGCTCTTCAAACCAGAAGTCTACCTGCTCTGTAGCCCCTTGGGTCCTGCGGCTGTTAGTCTTTAGGAAACCTCTTTGTGGGTCCTCCCAGCAACCAGTGTGGCGGAAAAGACCTCCTCCATGCTCTCCTGGGTGGCCAAGGGGCATCATTGTGCCAGGAGCGTGCCCTGTCTCTCCCAGGGAGAGGTGTAGCAGGCAGTCTGGTGATCCCTCTCCGTCATCCTGTGGCCTCCCGAGATCCTATGAACATCCTCACTCTGCCCAAGGCACACAGTGCCTGTGAGTGCTATATAATGCGCAGTGACAATGGACAAGGCATGCACAAGAGGGTTGCTCAGTGGTTTGGTAGCCAGAGAGCAGCCCAGGCTAGGTGGTGTGAATACAGGCTGCTTGTACCAGCTGGCACCAGGGCCCCAGGCCTCTTGACCCCTTTTTATTTTGCCCTACAGAGGGAGTTGCTGAGGCAAGTGGGTGGTGGGTGGAAAGAGGAGAGCTCAGTGTGCGTCCCCTGGGCAGGACGTCTGCCAATGCACAACTAACAGTGTGCCAATTATCCACAGGGAGCACTGCTGATGGGAAGCTGCTGCCAGGTGACCAGCTCCTCCGGATAAACTCCACCATGGTAGAGGATATGTCCATTGAACGGGTGGCTGACATGATCAGGTACGGTCCTGCTCACCCTGTCCGGGCAAGGGGACGAAGGCAAAGAGTGGAGGTGTGGGAACCCACTTTAACCAGGGGTTACACTGGCGCGGGCAGCTGCTGACCCTGGCTGATTGCATCCCTCTCTGTTACAGGGAGGCTGGTGACGAGCTCTTCCTAACCGTCCTGCGCAGCACGTCGGTAAATGGCTTCTCAAGCACTCTCAGCAGCGCTGCTCCCCATCCTGGGCAGCCCTGGGAAGGTGGGGCAGCTGGGCTAGCATGCAGGATGTGTGGGCTTAACCGAAGCTGTAAGGGAGCTGCAAGGAACCACTGCCTTTGGGCACACCTGTGCCTTTTGAAGAGCTGCTGGGAATAATCAGTGGTAATGCCTCACAGCTCCCCTGGTCAGGGGCAAGAGCCCCCACAGAACCTGCCCCATGTGAGGGGCTCAGCGAGTGATGTGCAGCTGGAGGCAGCCTGCGAAGGGCTCAGGAGGTGCCTGGCCGTGGTTCTGCATCAGCCCCCTGTGAGCCAGGAGGGCCGGGCCATGGGGAGGCCTCCCCCTGGACCACAGGCATCTTGCCCAGCATGCCATGTCTCCTCCTAGCTCGCCAGGAGCAGTGTGGGTGCTCCCCATGTGCCACAGCTGTCTTGGCCCCAGGGGGGTCAGGAAGCCTTCTACACCCCAGGACTTGTAAGGCAAATGCTGAAGCTGTGGACACCCCCACCACCACCCTCCCCTCACTCTCAGTGCTCCTTGAAAGCTCTTGAGGTTTTCTCAACCCTCGGGTGCTTTCTAGCACTCTTTCTGAGTGTGGGAAAACTTTTATCCCTTTTTCTCTGGGCTCTGCCTGCCTATTCATTACCACCTGAGGATTTCCCCTTGATAGTTCAGCAGGCCCTTTGACTGAGCTGAACAAATTGCTGGCCTATAAATTCCTCCCCTGCTCTTTACTCTTCCATCTCCCTCCTGAGTAGTCAAGCCTGCTTGTGCTGGTTGGGTTGTCCTTCCCTGATCTATCTCTAGTAAGGTCTGGGGCCTGGGTGTTGATCCCACTTTGGGAAGAGAAGCCAAGTTTTAGTACAAACTTTAGTGCTGGTTTCCCATTCCTATAGTGTAAAAATCACCAGCAGGGATGTACTGCCAGCATAATATGTGTGCCAACATAGATTTCAAAGTGTGTAAAAGCTGAGCTGCAAAGCAAAGACAAAACTGGGTTTGTGTGCTTTTTGGCTTCTTTTGAGGTATGACAGTGGCCTGTAGGAGACTTTTTTCCCTCTAGCAAAGCATTTTGGAGAGTGATTTTCATTTGATTGTTTGGACTTTTAAATTTAGATCTGTTCTTAGAAACAAGAAAAATGTCTGGTCTCCTTCAGAATTGTTGCTGGAGGTCTCAGGCTTAAGTTTATGAGGTTTCTTGACCGTTCAGTGAAAATGCACTAAAGATAAAGCCTCTTAAATACCTTTTTCCTGCACAATGTCTCCTACGTGTTGGCATTGAACAGATGTGCACAAAGCCAAAGTAACAGAAAAGTCTTAGGCAAACCCCATGAACGGTGGCTTCCTGTCTTTTCTTAATTTGATTTCCCATGTCCAGTACATCAGTCAGTCTTGCCAGTGCTCGGTCTAGCTTTGGAGATAAAGGAAAAATGAGAGATGCACAAGACTTGAATGTCAGCCAGCAAGGGGAAATACAACTGCTTTTCAGAGAAAAAGAGATTAGGAAAACCCTTTATGGGATTTGGAAAAACCCTTCACAGGCCTTCATGCATTGCTTTAGAAGCAAATGGGACACAAATCCATTTTTGTCTTTTCCTTCGCAGGTCACTTTAAGGACACCTCCAAATACAGCCACAGCTTATGTCTTGGGTTTGGGGTTGGCTCTTGCCCCACTCTGAAGGCAGCTGTGCTTAGAGCTGTGAGGTAACAACTCCCACCGTTGGCTCTCAGACCCTCTGACGTGGCTGCTCTGGCCACGCCAGACAGGATGTCCCAGGCTCTTCTCGGAATAGCTGGTGGGCATGATGCTCTCTGTGCCCTGGCAGTCTCTAGAAGGACTTGCAGGCAGGGCACAGAGACTCCTGCCCACCTCTCTTCCTCTGTCCTTGCCAAATGGGCTTGGAGCAAGATGATTATGTGGCAGGCTGGGACTGTGGTAAGTGCTCCACCTGGAAGCTGTTTGGGTGGATACTGAGAGATGCTGCCTCTGATCACCTGTTGGCATCTCTGTAGGGAATATCATGGTTTACAAGACGAGGGACCTATTGGTACAAAAACCTAGTGGTTCCTAAGCTCATGTAATCTCTTGTGAAAGTGTCATGGTGAAATTGTGTTTATGTGACAGCAGCATGATGACATCAAGTTGTCTTTTTAGCCTTGCTGTTTTCTTAAATGCTTGCAATACGTCAGTATGCTCTAGAAATCACATCAGTGCTGCAAAGTGCTGCATATACTGCTGTGTTCATGTAATACGTTGACAGAAGAGTTTTGTCTATGACTTCAGGCACTCTGTGTGTGGCAGTTTATGGTATACTGTGTTTATATATACATATACCCATCGCAAGCCAGCTGTCGGGTTAACAGTTTTTCTGCAGGATCCTAGTTTCATTGCAGGAGCTGGGCAGATGCTTAAACACAGCAACTGTACAAATACGTAGTGAAATTGGTTGTGCACAGCATGTGCTGCATGTTTGTCCACTTGTTAGTGGGCAGCTGGGTTTGGGCTCAGTGACTGCCCAGGTAGGTCTGAAATCCTGCAGCATGCCTGGATTGTGCAGGAAGATGAGAGGCTCCTAACGTCTTCTGCTTCTGTAGGTGTGAGGTGGTGTGGTGTAAGCAGCATTGGCTGTGACTGCACCCATGACCGTACTGTGGGCTGCTCCTTCTGTGCATAGGTACAACAGGCTGAGCTGCCAACTGAGTGCCTTTATCTTTTCAGGGTGGGCCTAAGTCATCATTCCTCACTGCAGAGAAGAGGGCAAGGCTGAAAACAAACCCTGTGAAAGTACGTTTTGCAGAGGAAGTGCTGGTGAATGGACACACACAGGTCAGTGGGGCATGGCTGCAGGTGGGCACTGTGAGCACTGCGTGCTGAGAAGAAATGGGTCCGTGCTGGGCTGGGTCAACGTGGCCAGGACCCACAGAGTGGCTGTACCTTCACTGTGCTCCTCTGAGTTGGATTTTCATCCAGACATTTGGTCCCATCTTGTTTCCTGTGCTCCTTGGTGAAGCACTGGCATCTCCAGAAGGCTTTATCTTTCATTTTCTTATTAGGGCTAATGAAAAATATCTGCCTGTACTACTTCTATCCTTTTGCCACCATGTAAACTTTATGCAAGCATTAGACAACTGTGCCACTGCTACCAAGGGATGTACTAGTCATCTCTTGAATTGCCATTCTCTCCATAGTCAACCTAGACTGAAATTTGGGCATGACAAATCCTAACCCTAAAGATAAGAGGTGAATCCTGCTGTCAGTGCTGGTTCTTTTTCTGCCAAAGTATCTGGGTTATCTCCTCCTGGCCTTCAGCAGTGCTTGGATGTCATTCTGTTCAGAGAGTTTGGTACTGGAGACTTTGCTTTGTAGATAAATTGACATGTTCTCAAGCTAAGATGACAGCTTATTGTATTTCATATCTGTCGCGTTAAGGGGTGTAGCCGATTAACTGTTACAAGTCCAGTTTGATTCAGGGTACTGAATTATCACGATCATGGATTCACCAATAACGTACCACGTCCTTACTCTAGTCGCAGTCAATGAGAACTATCATGGCTAGGAACAATGCAGTTAAGTGCAATTTATTACAGCAGCAGGTACACAGGTTCTTTGGATTGCTGGCAATAGTTACTGCCTGCAAAAGCAAGCTAGCATGCATGAAATACACGGGTTTGCAGCCTGGAAATTAACGCATTAAAAGGCACAAAGACTCTATAGAGTCTTCTAAGTTTCCGCGGAGACACCCAGTATAATCAAGTGTTCAAATCTCACCCAAAGGTGTCCCAATGGGGGGGAGGAGAGGCTCAGCCCGTTGACGGATCCCAGGAGTCAGGAGATCCTCGGGATGGTATATTCCCTTGGGATGGTATCTCCCCTGACAATGGTATCTTCCCCAACATCCCCTCTCTCTTAGGCCAATTTATATTATTTTCTATCTTTTAGGTGGAGCTTGAGTGGCTCTAATCAAGCATATCTTAGTTACGATTGGTGAAAAGTTTTCCTATCTCTGTTTAAAGGAATGGGCCATGAGAAATTAAGAGCGCATGCTCAGTGAGGGGTGGTTGCACCGTGGAGGCAGGTAGCTTTCGGGATGGAGGTGTGTTTTGGTATTATAATGATATTATAATGAGCAAAAGTACACTGGTGTACAGCATTTGTCAAAACATGACAGGTTGTTGGCTCAGGGTAGCAAAAAGTGCGGCTTGTCGGTCTCGGTGTGCACAAGAACAATTGAGTCCCCACCTGGTCACAGAGCCTAGCCATGGCGTCTCCACTCCACTCTACACTCCGTACTGTTCCTTAGAGCCAGCACACCAGGTTCCCCACCATGATAGCATCTAAGGTTGGAAGCCTAGGGAACGCTCAGGTAATGCAGCTATGCCCTACCCTGAAAGCCTCTTCAATGCTGTACATTTTCTGTAAAATGTGAATGTTAGCTTTATTTTCCTAGTTATGTTAGCCAATTACACCGCAATATCCTCGCAGAGGGTGTCTGGAGGGCATTCACAACCAGCTCTGTGATAGACCACCTGTAACCTGAGCTGGGATCAGCTGCTCTGATGTGAAACAAGATCATGGCTCACTGGAGAGATGCTGCAAATTTATCGCAGTGTTTCTAGGACTGATAACAAATGAGCTGGGTAGATGTGGGTCTTACTGTGGCAGAAAAAGACAAGCACTGAGAATACTTGTAGCTGATCCTAAAGTAGGAACAGCTCTTAAGTGTGTGTTTTTGTTTTTTGTATAACTTACTAAGTTCAGTGTGGTTGGGATGAACTGGGGTGAATTGGGAGTCTAACTATGTTGAGTTTTTGTTTTCCCTCTAGAATTAAGAATTTCATTATTCAAAATGCCCCTCATCCTTTCCCCTACTCATTAGTGCTGTTCAGTTGTTAAGATCTGACCAAATCATGCTTTTTTCCACTTTGCAGTGATGAAAGATATCCCCTAGCTTTTTCTTTTTTTTTTAACCAGCCTTTTCTAGCTATTTTTTTTTTTAAAAAAAACAGCCTTTTCTTCCTCTCTTCTAGGCTGTATCTTGTCTCTGATCTCTGGTGGCAGTGAGCTGTCCCGACCCAGCTCAGGCAGAGTTTTCTCTGTGGAAAACTTTGAATCACTTTCCTTTTCTCCCCCCTCCATCAGAGCAGAGGTGCAGTCAGTAATGTCCTGGATGTCACCAGCCTAACGGACAGGCACAGTTTGAATTCTCTGGTACTTGCACCTGGGCATGTCAGGACCACTTCTTCCCTGGCATGCTATCCAGAGAAGGAGAGCATTTATTACATCTTTCTGGAAAAGCAGTATTTGCATAGACAGCAGATACTAGATACTCTGCTTGCATGTTTCAGAACTACCCTCTTTTTGAAGGAGTGCTATATTAAGGCAAGCAAAAATGTATCATGGCCCTGAAAAACTGCAGAGACTCCTGTTTCAGTAAATACACCACTCTTGTGATCTTAATGGAGCATTAATGTTGATGACTAAATTATCTCTGTGACAATTGGAAGAAACCCAGAAGCTGCCTTTTGCAGCTGAAACCTGAAACTACAGTTTAGGAACATAAATTGTTGATGAGCCTCAGTGCTACCCAGCCTCCATTTTATGTTATGAGCTCAGTATGTATTTCCATACAGCTGAATGATATGCAAGAGTCAGATCCCTCAGGATCGTGAAGTCAGCATCAGTCAGTGTATTACTAGAACCTGTGGGCTTAGCTGTAATCTGGAGTAAATCAAGCTTGTACCAGACAAAACATGAGGGGTACAGGCTAAAGCAATAGCTGAAGCTTTCAGAATGAACTCATAGTAGTCTATCAGAGCCTGCATGAAAGGAGAGAAATCCCATCGGGATATTCTGGTCAGTTAACTGGATCTGACCAGCAAAGTGATGATACTGAAACTGTATATGAGAATTTATATATAGATTTCAAGTTCTGGCTGTACAAGGTGATATTCATATGAAAATATGTGGAGCTACTAGAAAATAGTGGATTAGGTGTAAACCAGCATCATTTTTCCGAAATTGATGAAGGAAACAAAGGCTGTTAAAAATGTGATGTGTTCGTGTTACTTAGCATGAAAGAGTTAGAGCTTGTGCTCAGGAGCAGTGGCAATGTTTGCTCATTTTTCTCAGCGGTGACTGTAGGTTGTTTGAACCCAACAGAACAGGGAGGGGAGAAACAAGGAACAAAATTTAGAAGTGTCTTTATATTCTTACCTGTGGTACTTACATGGCATATGGACTCACTATCAAAAGCAACTAAGGTTGTGAGATTTGTAAGGTGTTGCACAGCAAAGGAAACGTAGGAAAGATCATCTTCAAAATGCCATTTTCAACCTTGGGAGTGTCATGACAAGTAGATTAATCTGTTTTAAAAGTGGAGGAATATGCTTGTTCAAGAACATAAGAAAGGTGCACTAAATGTCAAGTCTAGGGTTGGAGGAGTAAGCTTTCTCAGTACGGAAGAAGAACAAGAGCAAAGCTAAAAACAAGAAGGAAGGTGCAAATGACCTCTACTAAGGGAAGAATGTGGAGGGTGCAACTCTAGACAGTCCCAGAAAGAGAATGTAATATGTTCCCAGTTCCTTCTCAGAGCATTCAAGGGAGGTGCTTTTTTGGTAGCATGAAGGATTTAGATAGGTCTTGAGCTGAAGGCATGGCTGCTGCCAGTGGGAGAAAAGTGTCAGTGTGGGAGGTTAGTGCTGCCTGGTGCCCAGTAATGGAAGATGTCTTTTCTGATAGCCATTGCTCCTTCTCTGATAAGGTGGGAGGATAGCTCTCACCCTTCAGTGTCTGTCAGGTCTTCCTGTGCTATGTGGGAACCAGACAGTGGGCATATCTGGGCCACGTGCAGCTGTTGAACTAGCTGGAGATTTATGGTAAAGGTATTTGTTAGGCTCTCCTTCCCTTGCTCTGTCCTAGGAACATACTTACAGAATAACTGGTGCCGTAAAAGACGGTTGTAAAAGTAGAGAAAGATTTTCATTTGATAGGCTTGAGGAGTGGAGCCATGTGAACCTCATGAAGTTCAGCAGTGCCAAGTGCAAGGTGCTGCACCTGAATTGGGGCAATCCCCAATCAGAAAAGACTGGATGATGAATGCAGCCCTGTGGAGAAGTATATGGGGATATTAGTGGATGAAAAATTATATATGAGCTGGCAATGTGTGCCTGCAAAAATCTGGTCATATCCTAACCTGCTCTGGTGGTTTTACCTGTCTGGGCAGCCAAACTCCACCATAACTCAGAAGAAAAGTGAGAAGAAAGTATGCTGGAAAGAAAAACGAAAAACAACTCACAGGCTGAGATAAGGATAATTAAATTAAGTGGAAAAGGAAGAGGGAGAAAAACAAGCAAAGGCTGTGTGGAAGCAGAGCAGAAAAAAAAATCTCTACTTCCCATCAATAAGTGATGTTCAACCACAGACTTGTTGTTCAGCGTGGAGAAGGATCTGGGGAGACCTTATTGCAGCCTTTCAATACTTTCAATGGCGGTTTAAGAGAAAGATAAAGAGAGGCTTTTTACCAAGGCCTGTAGTAATAAGACAAGGGGTAACAGTTTTAAACTAAAAGAAGGTTGATTTAGATTAGACATAAGGAAAAAAAATTCTTCTGTGAGGGCAGTGAGGCACTGAAACAGGTTACCCAGAGAAACTGTGGAAGCCCTATCCCTGGAGATGTTCAAGGCCGGGTTGGATGGGGCTTTGAGCAACCTGATCTATCAGGTGCCCCACCCCCTGGCTGGGGAATTGGATCTAGGTGGTCTTTAAAGGTCTCTTTTAACCCAAACCATAATGTGATTTATACCAGGATGTACTGTGTCAGGCAGAGCAGCCTGGTGCCCAGAGGCATAATGTCCAATGATTAATTAGTGTTGTTTCTTTTGTTCTGCAGGGGAATTCTCTTCTTTGTATGCCAAATGTTCTCAAGGTATACTTGGAAAATGGGCAGACAAAAGCTTTCAGGTTTGAGACAAGCACTACTGTAAAGGTAACTTGGTTATCTGTCTTCATTCCCACCACCTCTATTCAGTCCAATTGCAACAGTGCATGTAGTGGAACTTGCAACCTCTTGGTCGCATTGGTTAGCTGGTGCCAATTGGATTGCCAGCTGCTGCTGATCAAGCTGGATTTTCCTTGTCCTTCCTGAAGGGGAAGCGTTACTTTGGTTCTTTTTCTTCTCAGCAACTGGTTTTCACAGAATTTACAGGAGCTTGGCTAGGAGACCACTACAACTTTGTGAAGTGTGGTTGAAGTTGTGCAAGAAGAAAGCTTGCTTGGAGGACTGACAGATCACCAGCCGTCCACACAAACTTTGCTTTCCTAGGAAACCACATGACCAAATGCAGAGGAGAAGGTTGCTTAATATAGCACTGATGATGTGCATACCAGAGAAGGAGAAAAAGTTTTCTGGCCTGGGACGTGCAGAGTGGAGTCCAGGTGTGGGTATTGTGTGAGCTCAGCAAGTGCACTTGTGCCTTGTTATTTGAAGCCCATGTCCATGTTGCAGCCTCATTTCTGCATTGGTGAAAACATCTTCCCTGCAGGGACATGAAAACCAATGAACCCCTTGAGATGAAAAGCAGCACCACCTCCCTAGGATTAGTTGTGCTTGGAAGCATCACAGATGAGTTAACCATCATTGTCTTCAAAATGCAAGGCACCAGCTTCTAAAGCCATTAATCCAACACTTTCCATAATGGTCTTATTTAGACTAAGGCCTACAAACTGAGTTCTTCTGGCCTGATCTGCAATGTTGCTCACTGTTTCTGTTGGAGTTAATGAACTTTGCTTGTTCATATGGATGGCAGGCTGTAATTTCTTTTAAGTGTTAAGTATTGTCCTGCAGCAGTGCAGTCACTGTGGAAAGATATGTGATGACCAAACTAGAGATAATGGGGCCGGAAGAATATTCGGGGCAAAGCAAGGAGAATTTATTTGTAATGCAATGAAGACTTTCTTGAAAAAGAACTTTATTGTCTACTTCATCCCAACTTCACAAAACTGTTGTGGTCTCTCATGCAGTGAAGTTCCTGCAAACCTTGTGAGAATCATTTGCTGGGCAAATAGAAAATAGTAAAATAAAACAAGGAGGCAGTGAGGAAGTGGGGAATGAGTTGAAAAAAGATTTGAATGTCCATCTGCAAGGGATTTACTTCTAAAAGATGGATTAGCTCCTCATGTTTGACTTGATTTCCTCACCTCTAACCTGGAACAACCTTTTCCATACTGGAGTTGAGTGAAACCCTCACAGCATCCTCACATTAACACTCAAATGTGTAAAATACTTTCTGAAATAATTGTTTTCTAAAGTTCCTGTATTGTTTTAGAGATCCTTGCATAAAACTGATACGAGTCATTATGCTCACCCCATGAGAACTGAATGCATTGAAGGAGTTCTGTTTCAGTTTGGACTTAGTCAAGACTTATTAAATGTTTTCTGTTTGCCAAAAACAAGCCCATTTATTTCCATGACACTTAGTATTCCAACAGAACTCTTCATATAACTGAAACATTACATCAAATTTGGTAAGATTTGGTAAGATTTTCACTAATGATTATGGTTTCAAATTCCTGGGGTTTGGCGGATAAAAATGTTTTTCACCAGTTCTTTTCACTTTCTTCAAAAGGTGTTGTAGAGTTCTAGAAAGCTAGAATGGTTAACAGCAGACATTTGAATTGAAGGTGACAAAATGTTAAAAACCACCAAACGTAAAAACCCTAATGCAAAAACTTTGGACATGAAGCAGCCCAGGCCATGCAACTCTAGGAAATTAATTTGATGCCTACTACACCTTGAAGATTTGCATCTTATTGCACTCTTAACACCGCAAGCTTCAGTTTCCCTTCCTTGACCTCCTGACCTACTAAAAATGTGTTTTCCTCCCTTCATCTGCTCTTCCCATGCTTCCACTGCAGTTCCTTTGGCTCCCTTCATTGCCCACTGGATAGCATCAGTAGATGTGGGTGGCTCTGAACACTGTCCTGCTTGGCTGATGTACACTTTTGTTGCTTGGCTGTCCTGCTGGGATAGCACAGCACGTAACCACCAAGCTTGTGCTTGGCATCACAGAGAGTCTGTCATCATCTGTACCTCCACTTCTGATGAACTTACAGGCTTTCTCTAACCTTGAGACGTCTGTGGTCTGTCTAGATCCATTGTGTTCAGAAGTTGGCAGTGAAGAAAGGAAGGCACTGGTTTCCTGTGAAACACCACTAAAAAATCTGCTGCTGTGTTGCTGCAGCAAGCTTGTTCTTGGCGGCAGAGACTCTTGGGTTTGGCCGCTGCCCTTTAATTGCTGTCCCATACAGCTTCCAGAGGCGAACTGGAATCGTCTACACTCAGTGTGCTAGTATTGATCGACAACTATATTTAAATATTTGACCATCCATGTGCCTTCCCTTCCCAGGATATTGTTCTCACCTTGAAGGAGAAGCTCTCTATCCGGAGCATTGCACACTTCGCCCTCACCCTGGAGGAGCAGTACAATGCAGCAAAGGTCCACTTGCTGCATGAGGAGGAGCTCATTGAGCAGGTGTGGAGAACCCCTCGCGTGGCCCCAGAGCCGTGCTGGGGGGCACCGACACCAGCGAGTTGTAGCCAGTGAGGTGTGGAGAAGGCCCAGTTCCACAGGTGTCATAAGAGAGAATGGGCTTGGCCCCATCTCCAGAGATGCTTCCCTCTTCTCTGTCTGCTTTTTGCACGTGTTACCACTGCATTAGCCAGAGACCCCTGAGAAACAGAGCTTTCAGAAGTGCCTCACTCCCTTTAGAGAACTTGCAGAGCAATACCCACAGGTTGATAATGCTTGCATTATGTAGAGCAAACGGGACGAGTATGCTTTGTGCCACCTGTCAGACAGGCCCATCAACACAGAGGATCAGTTGAAATTGTCTTAAAATAGCTGTGTATTGAGCCATTTGCAGTTTCCTTGGTATTCAAAGAGAGTTAACCCAGCCAAACACCAACTTTGATCAAATTCCTAATAAAGAAACAAATATGAGGTTAGCTCTGTTAGTAATTCTGTTCTGTTAGTAATTCTGAGCTAATCTAATTTGGGAGAATGAGTCTACTTGTGAGTCAGCAGTATGAACACGACACTTTGCTGATTGGTGATCCACTGTAATACAGAGAGGTTTGGTAGCTAATGCCTTGAGCATGTGTCTGAGAATTTCTGTGTAGATTTTATTGATCAACTTATACTGGATTTGCCCAGAATTAAATATGCTAATATACAACCCAAGGATCTTACATTGTAGTGAAATTATGATGATGATCCAAGTGTCTGCTTTGGGCTGCTGTATCTTAAGACTAAACTTAAAAGCAGAGAAACCTGCCCCTTTGCAATTTTCATATGGCCTTGAAACTTCTGTCATGCTTATGCTACAAATATGAGCTCAGTAGATACTAATGAAGTTCAATCAAATGCTTCTTGGGCACTACCACAGGAAGAAGCAAAAACCAGAAAAAGAATCTAAGATAGAAATACAGAAGCATCTCCCTGTGTTTGCTAAGGACAGTGGCTGATCTGCAGCCATCCCACTTGCCAGTGCTTTGAATAATTTCTGTGAGTTCATACGAGCCAGGTGCTTAGTATGCATGTATGGAGGGACTGCACCAGTTGTTCTGGCATGATGCTGTTTGTCCATTGCAGGTGGTCCAAAAAAGAGAATCCCATGACTACCGGTGCCTCTTCAGAATTTGCTTTGTCCCAAAGGATCCCTTAGACCTCCTGCAGGAAGACCCAGTTGCCTTCGAATATCTCTACCTGCAGGTGAAATTGAGGCATTTCATAATTCTGTATCTTTTCCCATCCAGTTCTCATTTCTGCTTTACGCTGAAGCATGCTTTAAGACAGTTCAGTTACATGAATATGAAACGCAGAGCATATAAGAATAAGGCATTTGTACTGAACTTGCATTAAATTCTTAAATCAGTTTGTGAGCTTGGCTTTTTAACAGAATGATAATGAAATGAACTGGGTGACTCCCTCTGTTTGGTCCATAGTAGTCATATAAGTGGTCTTATCTTGACTTTTTGAGCTTCGTGATAGTGGCATCATGCTAACAGAGCTCTATTTGTTCCAGAGCTGCAGCGATGTGCTTCAGGAAAGATTTGCTGTGGAAATGAAATGCAGTGTGGCATTACGTCTGGCTGCTCTACACATACAAGAGAGAATCTACGCTTGTGCTCACCCACAGAAAGTATCCTTGAAATACATTGAGTAAGTTCCAAAATTTCTGTGTTATGTTGTAAGTAAGCCTGGAAAAAATAGTGTCGTCAGCTCTATGTTTGCGTAGTGTTTAGTTCCGGTTAGGAGACTGTCTCTGACCCAAAGAGACTATAGTCTGTTCATTTTGCCTGGTGTTTTACTCAAGGTAGCTGCCTGAGCTTCCCTGTCTTTAACCTGCTGAGTTCCCTAAATAGTATGTGTATTATAACATCTGAGCATGTCCCTAAGCAGACAGAGATTCTGATTCTGGTTCAGGAGGGACATCAAATTGCAAATATCCTGCTTAATTGTGCTTACTAAGGCTGCTTCTGCCAGTATACTGAAATACGCTAGCTGTAATTTGGAGAGAGAATAATCACCAACTTTTCACAGTCAGTACTTTATATTCATTCACCCCCCAGAACTTTCACTGAAATACCTAATTTCAGTCTTTATGTGTAATAATAACATCTGGAAAACAATACAGAAAAAGCTTTTACAAGCAACAGGTGTGCTGTGCTGTTAGATCACACTTTCCCTAAAGACCAGCCCTGCTTTAAGAAATTGTCATGGGTCAATCATTAAGTAACTAGCATTTGTGCTGTAACTGCACCACAGAGCCAAAACCACCCTATACAGTGCCACTGAGTCCCTGTGTACAGCCAGACATATTTAACCACATGCTGTTAGTGGAGAGTGAGAAGGAAGTACAGACAAGTACACCATTCTTAGTTCATGGATATTTAATACTTCAGTTGAGTAAACTTTTCAGCAAAACAGATGTGCCATATTTTTGGGTCTAGGGAACCAGAGATGTTGAAATGTAGTAATCTTGTAACCGAAGTAAAGTGTATTTAAAGACAGAGTTTTCATCCTGCACGTAGCAAAGACATTTAGATGTCAAGTTTAGTGGAGGACTTGTTAGTGCTACATCAGTGGTTGGATTCAGTGATCTCTGAGGTCTCTTCCAACCTGGATGATTCTGTGATTCTGTGACAGACAAGACCAACATGTTGACTGAGCTTTTAGATTGTCTCCTGCATAACAGTGGAAAAACAGGTTTTTTGCATGATACCACACGTTCCTCCAGCCCCATGAGCTGGCTGCCGTTCAACATGTTCCCTTGTTGCTGTGGGACAGCACAGTTGGGACCTCTTTTGTTCCCCTTCCTGTCTTTCTGGCAGGAGAGACTGGGGAATTGAAAACTTCATCTCACCAACTTTGCTTCGAAACATGAAAGGGAAGGATATCAAGAAAGCCATCAGCTACCATATGAAGCGGAACCAGATCCTGCTGGACCCTCGGCAGAAGGTAGTATGCATGGCCTGGGTTTGAGGTGCCTCCTGGAATGCTGGCAGCATTTCTCAAGGCCAAAGAGGGCATGTCTTTCCTGTGTGGGTCTCTTCTCTGTGTGACTGCTTGTTGTTGTTGTTTTTTTTCCCCCTCATATTTTCATTTTGTAATCTCTGCAGCATATGCACCTTAATTTTCCCATGTAGTATGTTGTGATGCAGTTTGCTTGTGCAGTTGTCAGATGGTAATTGTGGTAATATAGTATGGTCCTATTCACATTTATTGCATATGGAAAGCAAGCTATTTGTGTCCTGTATGAAAAGAATGTCTTCTAGCCAATAGGCTACCTGACAATTCTTATTCTTTATCATGTTTCTAAACAATGTTTCTTCTCTTGCAAAATGAAGCATATGCTCGCAGCAGTCCAAGTGCGTCTGAACTACCTACAAATCCTGAGTGACCTGAAGATGTACAATGGGAAGATCTTTAATGCCACCCTGATGGTACAAGTACTTTTTATCAATGTAATTGGGGTTTGATATGCTGTCTCAATGCCTCCTCTGTGCATCTTCCATGCAGTGTTCTTGGACAATAACTGGAAATCCAGGACACAAGGAGTCCTTTTATCCCTTTTTTTCCACCGGTGAACAAGATCAGGTCTAAACCAAAGCAAACTCTATCTAAAGCAAGAATATTTAAATATTGTTCTACATTGTTGATATAAGACTAGCAGCTGAGCCTTCTTCCATGTCTGTGCTTTGATGCTTGTAGAAAATGTAACATTGGCTCTGCTGATGCTGTTTCAATGAGGTCCAGTATAATACCACTCTCCCCTGCCCTGGGACATCATGGTAAATATTGGTCAGGGTGTCTGCAAGGGTAACTCAGCATAGCTCCACTGAAGTCAATAACATACCAGTTACCCAATAATTATGTATAGTTTCCTAGTTGAAGTTTGTGACTGGCCCTTCAGATGAACTCTGTCCATGTTTTGAATGTCAAAAGGCATTCAAAGATTAAGATCTGAGCGTGTTTCAAAAAACATCTGTTATGAAAATATTTTGACCAATCTTAAACCTTTCTGTAAAAAAAAAAAAAAAAAACTGTTCAGGCAAGAGGTTTCTTGGCTAGTTGCCTATCCCCATGTGGATCTGTAATGAATGATGGACCACAAGCAGTTCTGAGCACGCTGAGCAGTATACATGGGCCTGTACCAGAGGAGGCCCTTTCTGAATGGTTTGCAGTAATGTCTAGGTTTACACTTATATGCAAATTGAAATATTTCTGCCAAACTCTATGGGTATTACGTTAACACGCTTTTTTTTAAGTGTCTGATCCTAACAAAGTCTTGATATTGCCTCCAAAACCAAAAATGCCTTCTGGCCAGCTCCAGTAGGTCTTACTAGGTCCATCTGGCACAGCCAGCCAGGTGACACTTCTGATAGCAAGCTGCTGCTGACCACCTCTTTGGATCTGCTAGATGGCTGGTGCACCTCTGGGGCCACCTGCCTTGGGGACACAGGGAAGCTGGCGGTCCCCAAGTCAGAGAAGAAAACGGCCAGGAGCAGGTGACCTGATAGCCTGTAAGTAACAAGGGGCTCCCTTTGCAGCTGGCTAGAGTCCAGTTGTAAAGGGAGTCCAGTGTTAAAAGATACCACAAAAGAATGGGTGGCTGAGGAGTCCCTGCCCAGCACAGGCAAATGGGTTCTTGCTTAGATTTCAGCTGAAGATTCAACCTCTCTCCCTACAGCTACAGGACAGAGAATCATATGTTGCATTGCTGGTGGGTGCCAAGTATGGGGTGAGCCAGATTATCAATAGCAAGCTAAACATCATCACAAGTCTGGCAGAGTTTGCAAACATCAGCAGGGTGGAGCTTACTGAGGAGTCTGAGAAAGTGAGCATGGTAAAAATCTACCTACAGGATCTGAAGGTAAGTGGTGCTCTTGTGGTTACCCAGCATGTGGCTATGTCAGGAACAGAGAAAAAGGGGGGAGTCATGCACACTGTCTTTTTTTTTCTTTTTTTTTTTAATTAAATCTGATATTAAGCTGATGGTATCATTAGCACAAAAGGCTTAGAATAGACTCAGAAGGGAGAGCTTATAGGAAGAATACCAAATGACTGAAGAAAAGATATTATTCTTGCTGTGCTTTATCAGCAAGACCTATCAAAGAAAACCCAACAAAAACTATTTCTCTTATTTCTCTGTGTTTCATACAGAAACAGAGTGCTGTACAATTATGGCTATATGGGGGAGAGGAAATGTCTTTTCAGTGTGCCGCATGTTCCTGCAGATTGTGGTACAGGTGATGTTTGCCTGTTCTAACATTGTTGCTGTTTTCTGTTCCCCTACTGAAAAAAAAAAAAAAAAAAAAGTTGCTGACTCTGCTGCTGGAATCAAACAGTGCAAAAGATCTTGTTTGCCTCATCATTGGCTACTACAGACTGTTCGTGGATGCGAATGCCTCCATATTTACTTGGGGAGAGAAAAGACAGCAGCTGCACCGTGTCTCAGCTGAAGAAGGTTAATTTGCCAAAGAATGGGGAGAAAGTGGGTGGATCATCCAGCAGTATTGGTGTTATTCCCTCTTGAGAACAGTGTCATGCTAGAACAGTAGCCTGGGAATGAACAGTGACATCTACAAAATTTTGACTATCAGCCTTGGTGTCACTGTCATTTTTCCCTGAACCCCAGACATGTTGGGCAGGGGGAGAGAAGTAGTAATTATCATCTTTTTCCAAGAAGTGGAGGCTATTTCTGTCATTGAAATGGCAAACCTGTTACTGAGCGCTTGTGCTCTTTTACCAACGTCCAGAACAATTTACCCTCTGGCCAGCATCTTCTGGCCAGGAGAAGGAGAGTCTGTTTACCATGCTGTCCTGTCTCTTGTAAGGATAACTCCAGTGTAATAGGGTTTGCAGGCAGAGGCTTTAGGCAACATGTTGCCTGGCTGCTTTTCTGCAGCTCCCTTTGGTTACTGTTCTGCAGTAAAACCAGACAAAGCAGGCAGGAAGGACCAAGCCTCCACTTCCAGGTTATGACCCTGCAGGTCAGATTGCATCTTCACGTTGTTTACTGATGAGGAACTGAAGGCAGAGTTCTCTGGGGTTTTAATGCCTACTGTGTGACCAAGTTTGTAAACCCTTTTCTGGCTGTTCCTCTTTGCCAGTGCAAAGGACAGGCTGATGGATGTGTTTAAATCACAGGATACGAATCTCGAACGTGCAGTGATTCCGAAGACTCCTGGGAATTGGATTCCTCCTCAGAGCATTGCTTGGGCATGCCTGCAGCATACAGCAGCACCCCTCCTGTGTGCGAGAAGGAGCTGGGAGAGGTTCACAGCCAAGAGAAGGACAGCACAAAGCCCCAAGCTGGAGGAAGTGACCAACACGATGTGGGTGGCAACACAACAGACAGTACATCTGAGGCTTCAGATTCAGCCAACACAGAGAGCCGAGGGTTTAAGACAAGTGGCTCAAGTGACTCAATGGATGCACTAGAGGAAGTTGAGTTGGAAGCTTGCTCTTCCTCCAGGCCAGAGTTCTTCCACTTCTACGCACCAACTGTGCACGAAATGAACAACTCAGATGAGAGTTTCTTCCCCGTTCGTGCTGCAGAAGGCTCCAGCAGGGCAGAAGCCGGGGACTTCTTCTGTTTCTTGCAGGTACCAGAACCAGAGGAGCATGGATGTGAGCACAGCCCCTGGGAGGAGAGAGGAGTGGACATAGGTGTGTCTGTGCTAGGGGCCAAGCTACCAGAGAGAAATGCCATGGGCTATTACAGCCTGTGTTGCAGCGTATCCCCTGCAGGCAGTGTAGAGAAGAGCAACATCAGTCACAGCACTGGAAGAAGGCCTTGGAAAGATGTGTCTGCCCAGAAAGAGGCACACTGTGGAGCACAGCAGTTAGCAGAAGCAAGTGATCTCATTTTGGAGCCACCCCCAGGCTTTGGTGACACCAGCTCTGAGGAAGAGTTCTACGACGCTGCAGACAGCCTCAGCCCCATAGACACCCTGGCAGGTAAACCTATACCCACCCACTGCAGGTCACTTCCTGTCCTCACCTTCCTTCCTCCTCCTGAGCTAGGGTGATTCCTGTTTGCCATGCCAGTCTTCTGGGAAAGAGCATCCTTCAGCTGTTCATAGTTTTCCCAAGATTGTTGAAAGACCATTGAACACCCATTCTCTACAAGCCACTCTTCATCAAGAATACTTTACAAAGCTGACAGTGAATGGGCATATAGAGGTCAGAACAGCAGCTTGGCAGGGAGATTTGTCATCACATCTAAGCACTCCATCTGAAAAAGAGTCAATTTTCAAATGAGTTTGGCGTTCTGGGAAGTCACCAGGTTTCTGGAGCAATTCCAGAATACCAAAGTATGGCTCTGCCTGATCTTGAAGCCAGCATGCTGCAGGAGTAAGTTCTGTGCATCCTTCTGTATAGGCTGAGTCTTTGGTGATGGAAAAGGTAATGAGTTCCAGAAACAGAATGCAGGAAAGATGTATGCCCTTGCACTAGCAGACACCTCGATGACAGATATTCCTGTTAAGCACTACCTTCACTCTGCTATTCTCCTTCAAGTTTTGGGAAAGCTGGAAGCTGTAAAACAGCTTATTGCTCCATGCACCCCTGAGATCAAAACAAATTTAGGGGTTAGAGGCATGCTATGTAAATGGGGTGGGTAGACTTATGGCCTGAGCAACAGCTCTCTCAACAGCTCTCTGTAACTGTATTTTCTCAGAAAGGAGAGGATTCCTCTTTTCTGAATTAAACAGCTCTGCTAGCACTAACTGGACTTAAGAATTCATTTTATGTAGTTAAAACAGTGTTGGCTTTTGAGTTCATGCATGGTGACAATACAATGTTCAGGCACAAAACTGTCATCTCTGTGTGTTTTTATGAACTAAATATCCGGGCTGGAAATTTCTGATGCTTCTCTTCAGTGTTAACAAATCTGCTCCTGTAGGTAATACTCTAGCATGCTGCTTATATCACCAAATATAACTTGAGAATTATAGCTGTACCTGCAGTCAGATCAAGTGACTTCAGTAAGTGAGGGCAGAGACTATCCAGCTCCTTTCATAACTAATCCTCTACTTCAGTTTTTGTAGCCATAGGCCCAAATAAATTTTTCTTGATGTAGCTCAGTCAAAGTTGGTGCATGACAATAACAGAGGCTTTCCTTTGGCACTTAGGAAGCAGGCTCTGGTGCCAAACCCTTATGTCTGCAATTGCAGGACTTGAGTTAAAAGCTTTTTGGCCTACTACATAGGTGTATCTGTATCCTGCTGCCCGGGGCCGTTTTCTGACTTGCATCTTCTTTCCTTGCCAGCAGGCTACAAGATGATGTCCCAGGAAGGTATAGACAACTCCTGCATCCTAAAGAAACCAAGGTGTTACAGCCTGGGGGAAAACCTAATAACAAGGCAGACAGCAAGAGAGAAGTATGGAAGGGAGAAGCAGCTGACATATGCCAAGAGCCTGAGGAAAAGGAGATCTTTTATGAAAACCAATTACACCTCACAGGTCACTTTCCCACTGGCTTTACCAGACTCTCTGCAGAGCTACTGCACTTCGGCACCCACACCACCACTGCTTGCTCAGCACCCAGATCCACCCTCCCCAGAGAACTTCAAGAAGGATGCAGAATCAGGACTTCCTGCTGCCACCCAGGCCCAGAGAGACAGTGCTAGCACAAACCCATCCTCTGACATGATGGAAATGGAGCCTGACACCATGGAAACAAAGTCAGTGACTGACTTGGTGGTTTCTTCCATTTCAGCTGTTCGCCTGCAGGGTGACCACAGGGAGGAGAGTGCAGATGTTGCCATACCTGTGGATGACTTTTGTCCAGCACGTGCTGCATACCCACCTTCCTTGTTCCTGGAGGAACCCATGTACCTTCACAGGGAACAAAGCAGAGCTGTCCAGGGAAGTCCCACAATTAAGGTAGATACTGGGTGGCCAAGTGATGAGAGTTGCATGAGCATCAGAGATTGGCTGGCCCAAGCAGCACTGGGAGGGCAGGGTGAGATGATGGAAGCCAAGCATGAGGCTGGCAATGTCCCCTTGCTCCAGGTCCAAGAGGTGACTTGCCCTGCTAATGAACGTACTCAGCCATCTTCATGCCGTGATGCCAGCATGGCCATTCCCCATGGGGTGACACAGGACCAGGATCTGCTTCCTACCGCTGGGAGCCAAGCTGCATGTGAGGAGCCTGTCCTGGCTCCCTGTGAGGAAGGAAAAGCTAATCTTGACAGCTGTGCTGATGATGAGAGTGACCATGCCTCATCACAGGCAAAAAACAGACAAGAAATAAACAAGGAAGCCTTACAGAAAGTGCACAGTAAAAATCACATGGGCTTTCCAGATGCAACCCAGCTGTTAACAGATTGCAGCAGCACATCAGGGGTTATAACTCGCCTCTCCTGGCTCTCATTTGGTGCAAGGTCAGACCTAACATCACCCAGCCCATCTCAGAAGAGGATAGATGCCCCACTAGAGCTTTTGGACTCTCAGAGGACCAGTAGATGCCTAGAGGTTGATGCTGTCAGAAAGGAGATGCAGACATCCTCAGCTATGCTACCCTTTGAGGAAGAGTTGAAAAGTAGACATGGGCTGGATGAAGGGGAGTCCAGAAAAGACGCAGAAAATGTTGCTCACAAACAGACTTGGTCTGTCCAGACTTCTCCCAGAGAACAGGTTACAGAAGTGGAGAAAGACTCTCACCTGACTCCTTCTCAAGGGCTTTCCATCTCCTCAGGCCCAATTCCCTTGGGCTCATTGGAAAAAAGAGCAGGAGACCACAGGACTTCAAATTACTCGTTCCTCTGCTTTAACCATAAGAAGAATGAGCAGGCACTTTCTGGACCCATCATGACCAGATTTTGGGGATTTTCCATGATGAAGACATCACCACAATTTGGAATGGACAAGTGCAGCTGTCAGCTATCCTATGTCAGCTGCTTCCACAGGCCTGATGAAGAAGGAGAGCAAGAACCCACCATTCCTGTGTGCAGCTTGTTTCTGCAGCCCCTCACTACCCCACCATCCACCAACAACAGTCTTCCTGGGCCCTCTGTGGACAGTTACCCTGTGACCATTGCTAGGGACAAGGCCGTGTGGGACCCTCATGTCCAAGCCCTCAGCCAGCTGAATGACCAAGCACAGATGAGCCCCGCAGACTTCTCCTGCTTCCTAGCCTACACTACAGAGCTCCAGGAGGTTGTGGGAAACCTCTCAGGGAACCAAGCAACGCACCTGCAAGACCGATGCGCTGAGCAGGGTGCTGAGAGCAAGGGTGCCCTTGGCTTAGCCTCCCAGGACCTGCTGTCCAGTTGCAAGGAGCTTCTGAAAATAGAGCGGCCACTTGAAGAGCTGCAGGATGCTTTGAGGGTGACATTTGGGCACCTTGTTCAGCTGGCAGTGGCCTGCTTCCAGGTGACACACTGCCGGCTGTGCAGGCAGAGGCAGCAGGAGCTCAGGGCTGCGCTCGTGGATGTGGTAGGCACCTATCACCAGTTTGTGCAGGCTGTTCACCAGCAGCTTCACAGGCAAGGCTGCCCAGACCTGGGCACCAAGCTCCTCACTCGCCAGCACACAGCCCTTACTGCTGCCATGTTTTGCCTCCTGCAGCAGTTCAGGGCACCCCCATTGTTTTGACAGGCCATTTGGTGGCAGATGGATGTAGTGAGTGGAGAGGGGCTCAGACTTGTTCCCTCCACGCATTACCAGGCTCTCCTGCCTAGGATGTTTAGACCCCCCAGCTCAGCAAATAGTCATGGAAGGGCATGTCCATGCACATTGGCAACTGCCCAGTTCAAGGGTGGCCATGGGGAAGGGCATACCCCACACTAGCCAAGCTTTGTGTAATTCTGTGTACACAAGCGCTGTGTAATATGCAAACTCATAGAGCACTTCAGTAACTTACATATACGTAGCCTGGGGTTCGTCCCTCACCTCCTGAATGCTTTGCAGATGGCCAGCCTTAGGGTGGTGTCCTGGCCTTCTTTGGTCACCTGTGGAGTCTTTTGTCTGCCTTTCCTCAGTCCTTACAAACACGCCAGGCAGAGAGATGACCAAGCAGGCTCTGAAGCTGAGTAATATCAAAGCCCACCCTGGTCTGACAAAGAAACCCAGGCTGCTTAGTCCAGCCTCTGTGGCTGAGTTTGTGATTGAAAACACTTCAGGGGGAAAAAAATACATATGCTGTTTAACTGCTTTTGCAAAGGTGATAGAGAAGGTTTTCCCAGGCTGGGGATACACCATATCCTCTCCTTCTGACATGGTTTCTTCATGTCAGTCATATCTTCTGTTTCCATTTGCTGATGCTAAAGAAGTCCCTAATCAGCATCCTCTTCCCTTTGCTCCCCTTGCCATGATATAACAGCTGTTTAAGAATCCCTGTCTTCCAAAAAAGGAAGTCCTAAGACTGAAATACCAACTTGACAGCCATTGAGATGAACCATGATGTTGGCCTCCCTTGGAGAAGGCAAGCCCCTTTTCCCAACTTTCTTGTCAATAGCTTGTCTTACATTATATGCTAGGCATCCCTAGCTACGTATGAGCTGTTAGCATGTAAATATTTTCTAAGTTTCTATGTTGTCTAGTCAATCAGTGTGCCTTCCAGTGCTAGAGGCACATCCTCAGCTCTCCAGTGGTAAAGAAAGGCAGCAAAAGGTCCCTGAGTGCTGTTTTCTGACTTAGGAATTTGTTTGCAGGGATGGTGCTTCCAACAGTCCCTGCAGATGAGTGTGCTCAGAGTGGAGGGGGTCTGCCCAAGGCAGCAAAGGGGAGCAGGCAGACCCCCAGCTGCCTTGTTCCATGCAAGGTCACTCCCATCTCTTCGTGTGCCCAGGCAGTGGGTGGTCAGGACTGCCCCATGATTCTGGAGTAAAGGACAAGTCCTTGCAGCTGAACCCTGGTGTAGGAGATGGAGGCAGCTAAGGGTGCTGACGGGTGGGTGCTACATGGATGCTCTAGCAGTCCTAAGGGACCTCCCAAACGATGGAGATGCTGAAAAACACCCATAGGAATCTAGCAGCCTTTAGCAGCCCTACATTGACTCCACTGCAGGTGGTGCCTCTCACTGTGCACCTACAGGCAGCACACTAGGCAAGCTACCTGAGGGTCATCTGCTTTCCTGGCTGCAGAGGCTAAAGTGCCTTCAGCCACTGGGGAAGATTGCTGAAGCAGGATTTTGTAACAGTTATCGTTGGCAGGTTATTTTAGTTAGTGTGTGTGCTGCTGCCTAACAATCTCAGGGGATGAAT
Source organism: Stictonetta naevosa (assembly GCA_011074415.1). NCBI lineage: Eukaryota > Metazoa > Chordata > Aves > Anseriformes > Anatidae > Stictonetta > Stictonetta naevosa. Next base: position 69,023,318 of record CM021729.1, on the reverse strand, counting down.
TAGCAAGTGAAAATATCTTATACTCAAGCCAAAGTGCAGACTTGCTGGTTTAGCAGGGTGCAGTGATACCTAACTATGCACAAACAACTAAACATAGAATCACTGAATCATAGAATATCCTGAGTTGGAAGGGACTCATAAGGGTCATCAAGTCCAACTCCTGGCACTGTACAGGTTTACCCAATAGCTTAGACTGTGTGACTAAGTGCACAGTCCAATCTCTTCTTAAATTCATACAGGCTTGGTGCAGTGACTACTTCACTGGGAAGCTTGTTGCAGTGCGCGACCACCCTCTCGGTGAAGAACCTCCTGATATCCAGTCTAAACATCCCCTGCCTCAGCTTAATGCTGTTCCTGTGGGTCCTATCACTGGTGATTATGGAGAGTAGGTCACCTGCCTCTCCACTCCCCCTCGTGAAGAAGTTGTAGACCGCGATGATGTCTCCCCTCAGCCTCCTCTTCTCCAGGCTGAACAGGCCCAGTGACCTCAGCTGCTCCTCATATGTTTTTCCCTCTAGGCCTTTCACCATCTTCGTCACCCTTTTTGCACTGGAACAGCTTCCCAATCAGCTATGAATTTGTATAGCAGAGCACTTGATGTAATTGACTAGCACATATGCCAACAACAGTTGATATTTTCCAGTAAAGTGATCTACAAGTGAGAAACAAAACCAAAGGGTCAAGTTTCAGGTAAAGGTTGGACATTTTGAACTTTGGACAAAGTGACAGGTATCTTTGATTCTCCTGGTGCTGGCGTTTCTGTGACTGGGGTTGCATGGGCTTTTACATCCGCTATGCTCTCTTTAAATCTTTGCTGGAGGTACTTTTCTTCTTTGGAGTAACTTTTAGCAAAAGCAGACATCAACAGACATACTGACAGGGCAGTCCCTCCAATGCAAAACAAGATTGCTCCCGCCAGCTTGCATATATCAAGGGACCCATTAAACTGAATGGCACAAGTATCCACCACAACAAAATCATCTTTCCCAAGAGCTTCGATTTTCGGTGGCACAAGAAAACCCACTACAAGAACCGTTAAACCTATCAGCATAAAAGCCATCCTAGAGATGAGTCTGACCTTCCAGAACATAGAGCTCCACCTGCTAGGTGATCTCTGGATATGAAAATTATCCTCATACTCCCATATTGAAGCTGTGCAGTCCTCATAAAACTGATGCAGGTAGGACTGAACATAGCGTTGCTAACCTCCCTCGGTGCTGCCCTGCATGTGCTTGGTCCCACGGATGTCAGCATAGGAGCTCATCCTTCCTACCTGTCCACCCGCCACAGCAGCACTAGCTGCGGCTTGCCTGGCCCGGCCCCATCCCGCTACAACTGATGAGCAGTGCAATGTGACTACAAACAAGAGCCCATGGGATACAATAAAGCAACAGGCATCTGCAAAGACAAATTCAGCCTATATGGGGATCAACTACTGCCCATCAACAGCTTCAGTCATTGATAGTGGGTGTTCTTGTTTGTTTTTAAAGCAACAGTGACTTTGGTAAGTTTATCATGTATGCATCAAAAATGCTCTCTGCTCAGGACATAAAATGCGTCATGGTTCTGCACAGAGCACAGTCAAATCCCAGGTAGCTTTTCAAGAGGAACATCAGAGTTAGTGAACTTCACACATTAGTGCAGGATGACGGATAATGATAATGCAGCAGTAGCTGTAAGGATGCAATGGAACTTTAAACATTTTATTTTAGATTGTGAGCAGCATGCACAGAATTAACTACAGGCTTCAGCAGCACACCAAGTCTTCAATACAAGAGGCATGAAGAAAATAGCACATGGTGTACCTGTGAACTTTGTTCACTGCAGAATCTCTTCCCATCCTGTGTTCCCCAATTAGAACAGAACTGTCCTTTTCCTTGGGAAGGACTTTTATTCAGCAACGTGCTCTGCAATTCTTCCTATTTAATCAAGGTGAAAGAAATACTGTTAAGCTCTCCTCCCTGCCTTAGAACAGTTGCAGGTTTAAGAATCACAGATTCTCTATTTTCATTCACAGATGCTTGTTAAACTGAATTCCTGTCAGTCCTTCGTTGATGCCAAGGCTCAACTGGCTTTTATTTTTCATTTCAGGATGAAAAGTCATTTCCAGCATTGTACTGCTGAGGCAGAATGTGTCACTCTTGACAAGGTCTGTATGCAAATAAATTTAAGCAGAGCTGTTTTTTTTCTACACACGTTCACGCTGGTGCCTCTGCTTGAAATCTGAAGTTTGCTGCTCTTCCCTGCAGAACTCCTTAACATCAGAAAATAAAAGAGTTTTCTTGTGCATTGTCATGCTGAGGTATCTCCACTTACTTCTCTGCGTCTGGAAGCACGTAGCCTTTTCCAGAAGAAACTCCAGCTTTCAAGGCATCTGGCCAACTTCGGGTCTTGTAGTAAGTTGACAAGACATCAAAGACTATTAGGAACAGAGAGATGTACCATGTTCTGATACTGTTATGCATGACAAGCCATAATACATATTCAACTGGCTGCAAAACATCAGGAACTGAGAACAGATGATGCCCAAGGAGGTCAGCACAGGGCTTGTGCTCCTTTCCACTTCAAATCTTATGAGCAAATGTGTAAGGTAGCGTATCTGAGAGCAAGTGACATACCTCTTGATGATGGCGGGGAAGCTCTGACTAGGAAAAGCATAGGCTTTGTCAACCAAAGCAACTTGCCTTGTTTCAGGCTGACACAGGCCTGTCCTCCCTTGCCTAGGACCTTGAGTGACTTCTAGCAAGGGCAGCCTCCTCACACTGAGTTGTGCAAAGCTGGTTATGCAGTCCTGCTCCCTGAGAATGGGCTGATACAGTAAAATGTGAGATCTCTACAACTGAAACACTAGGGAAAAGGCCTAGCAAAAGAAAAGTCTGCTACCAGTTTCCCCCACCACTCAGTACTATGCCTCCATTTTGAATGCTCTTTCAGAGCCTGTTAACTTTACCAACCCAGGCACATGACAAGACATCGCTCAGCCCCTCACCTTGATTAATTGCCAGTGTCTCTGAGTGGTAGTTCTTGGTGTTTACAGCTTTTACCATGTACTCACGAATTGGGAGGCGGGCTGTCTGCAAGGACTGCTCTTGTGCCCTTCGCAGACTCAGCTTCTGTAAGGGAAACAAGAGCAAGGTACCCAACGTGCACAGACATATATGGCATGCACATCATTTTGAGTACAAACAGCTATGAAGCTGGAAACTGTATTAGAGTTCATTTCACTCAGACTGTTCTGGTGTCTGCCTGGTGCTGGATCTGGGCAGAACTGTGAAGTTCTGTGAGAAAAATGGATGGTGGCACAATAGTGATGTCTCAGATTAGGGCAGCAGCAGCACTGGGTGCTGCCACTTGGATGTCTGCTCAGTAGAATGTGGGGCAGACTAGACTTTCTGGATCCAACAGGCTACTACCCACCTTGTGAATACTTTCATCCACCAGGCCTCCAAGGATGTACACTTTTTTTGGATCAATATCTTCAAGGACTAGAAACAAGATAAGTACATGCTCATCACCTAAAACAGTAAAGTCATGCACTACACCATTCTCCAGGCAAGGCCCAACTTACATCAGAAGGCTGTGGCCAGTCACCTTTTACCCTCAGACTGTGCAGGAAGCCAAGGCTTCTAAGACAGAAGTATCTGCCTGAACCTGCAGGCAGCACGAAAAGGGGAGAGCACACGTAGACCGAAAGCGTGGACTGCCAGAGATGCAGCTCTATAAGCAATGCTTTGCTCTTTTTCATAACTTCTATTCTGGCACATGGCTGATGTAAGTGTGATCCTAATCTGCTCTGCAGTTAGTTTCCCACTGTCAGAGTCACCTACCAAACAAACACACACACACACACACCCTAACCAGACTCTTCATCAGAACTGCTTTCTTCCATAGAACAAGAAAGGGATCTGTGTCCTCATGAACATGGGGCCAGGTAGAAACAGAAGGAGAGAAGAAAATGAACTCAGCACCAAATTAAACAATAAAGGGGATATTGTAGCCATGGTGTTATTTCAAATAAAGATGCTGTTTATACTGCATCCAGAACTGCCACAGCATCTCCACTTTTCTACTTGGTAGTATAACAAACTGCAGGTGTCTACATAGAATTTTAGGTTAGGTTTGCTGCAAATCACAAGCAGTACTGCTTCAGAACCTCATCCTGTGCCAAAACAGATTGAAATTGGAGTAGACTGAGCATCAGATCTAAGGACACAGTATATCTCATGCAGTTTGAGACAACGAACGCTTGGAATTGAATCATATGATGCATGAAATATTCCTAAAATAAAAGCTTAAAAAAAAAATCAATCCTATGCCTTGGTTCCCTGTGCTTAAAGCAAGTAAAATATTTACCATTCTCAGAGTCAGGAGTGAGATAAACAATTGCATCTAAAGGAAACAGGTCCAGGTAACTTTCTTGAGTAGTATCCATCTGAAAAATGCAACACAGTGAGAGAAACCCATTAGTCCTAAGTTCAGCTGCCACCCACTCCCAGGTAGAAAGAAGCATACTGAAACTGATACCACTGCTTTTTGGTATTTAAACCCCCACAAATACGTGTTTTTTTTTGTTTTTTTTTTTTTTCCTTTTTTTAACTGAAAATGAATTCTACATGAGCACTGATTGAGTACCTCAAGATCCATTAAATTCTCATCAAAATCTCTAGACATGGTTTGAGAAAGAGAGATGAACAATTTCCTAATTTCAAATGAGATTTTAATTCTTGAAAGATTCAGGAATCTCCTTTTTCTCCTCTCACTGTTACAACACGTGGCCCCTGGTGTGCTACAGAACACGTAGCTCAATGTCACTACCATAAGCTGCATGTGTGGGTCACATCCGTAAATCCCAGAGCCTGGTACAAAAGGCCAGGTCAGCCTACCACTGACCTGCGTGCTGACACCACTCACAGCTCTCATCTGAGCACATCTCAACCTGTCTTGGGTCAACATGGAGGGCTATCAGCATGGCTTTTGGGTGCCATTAGACAGGAACACAAGCCACTGGAATGGGACAGCCTTTCCTTCTAGGCCTCAAAAGCAATGTAGGCAGAAACCCTTACCAAGTAATTGGAGAAGCCGTCATTCATGCGAAAGCATTCTTCATAGATCAGCGAGCCCATGACAAACTCTGTCAGATAGAGCCAAAACGGCTTCTCGGCCTGTCTGTTGGCCCCGTAGAGTCTCCTGATCTGAGAGGCAAGGCGGCTTGTTTCCTTCCAACAGATAAGAAGCACGGTATTAACAAGTGACTCACAACCCTCAGCGCCAGGAGCACCACGGCTCTGTTTGCCATGCATAACGCTAGCTGGCTGCTGAAGGAAGGTGCAGGGAGCATAGCTCTGTCACCTTCAGGTCTCGCCAAAACCCCGACTGCCAAGTACCCAGGCAGCCACAGGCAGGCCTCGAGGTGCAGAAACGGCCAAAAACAGGCGGGCCCTGCGTCCCTCAAGAAACCCAGCTCAGGAGAGCTGCCCCATCCCCGGCGCACCGAGGGGGGTCAGACCCCTGGGAGAGACCGGGCTGGCAGCGGCGGGCAGCGGCCCCGTACCTTCATCGTCATGCGGTCGGCCATGCCGAGGTCCACGCAGAGCCGGGGCCCCGACGCCCGGGCCTCCATAAGCCGCGCTTCCACCAGGGCCTTGCTGTGCCGCCGGGCAGCCCCTGCGGGACGGAGCCGAGAAAGGTGGCGGGCGGGCTGAGAGCCCCCGGACGGGCAGAGAGCCCCCCGGGAGGGCAGAGAGCCCCCCGACCGCGCCCGCCCCCGCGCCTCACCTCGGCCCCCGGCCCGCCGCGCCCGGCTCCGCTCCCTCTCCTGCGGCCGCCGCCTCCTCCGCGCTGCCAGCACCCGCTCCCAGCGCCTCCACTTCCGCAGGACGTTCCTCTGCGGGGCGGGAGGCCGGCGACAAGTCTCAGGGCCCGCGACAGACCCAGCGCCGACCCAGACCCAGCGCCGACCCAGACCCCGGCCCCGGCACCCACCGAGCACGGCGCCGCTCCGCCCGCCCGCGCCGCGCTCGGGCCCGCGGCCGACGGCTCGATCCGCAGCAGGCGGAGGGCCTCGCGGAGCGCCGCCGCCTCCCCCACCACACCGCCGCCCTCCATCGGCGCCGGCTTCCTCTCCGCTCCGCTCTGGGGCGGCCCGCGGTGGGCTGAGGGGGGCGGGCCCGGGGCGGAGCGGAGGGCAGCGAGACGCGGGTGGGCGGGCGGCAGCCCCGGAGCCCTGCGCGGAGGCCTGGGCGGTTCTGGGGGCTGTGCTTCACAGTGACCGGTCTAGGGTGTGCGATCAGCTGGGTTGCCTTCCTGCGCTCTGAGAGGTTTCTGAAGCACCCGAAAGGCACTTCTATGGACGACTGCGCCTTTTGGGGACGGCTGCCCCTTTGATTCGAGCAGATGGTGTCATGTAGAGAGAGGCACAACCCTGTCAGAGAGTGTCCTCCTCTTGAACACCTACCCGTGTGGGCACATGTTTATAGAATCATAGAATATCCCGAGATGAAGGGACCCACAAGGATCGTCGAGTCCAACTCCTGGCACCGCACAGGTCTACCCAAAAGTTTCGACCAAGTGCACCGTCCAATCACTTCTTAAATTCAGACAGTCTTGGTGCAGTGACTGCTTCACTGGGGAGCCTGTTCCAGTGTGCGACCACCCTCTTGGTGAAGAACCTCCTCCTGATGTCCAGGCTAAACGTCCCCTGCCTCAGCTTAACACCATTCCCGCGGGTCCTATCACTGGTGATTACGGAGAATAGGTCACCTGCCTCTCTGCTCCCCCTCAGGAGGAAGTTGTAGACTGATGATTTTTTTTTTTTTTTTTTTTTTACCCACTGCTTTTCAGACAGTGAGTTCAGCTTGTGTTGAAGTTGCAGCCCTCGGCAGGCCAGGATGGCTGTGACAAAACAAACTCAACGGAGTCAGCTCTGTCTCTTATGAGCAGTGCCAAGCAGAGCAGGAACTCATCACGGATGCCTGTTCCCTGTGGCCACGCAGCTTTTTTCCCCCTTTTCTTTTGTGGAATGGCAGGTCGTTGCAAACGCAGGGTCAATGTGTCAGCCACCTGCCTGCCAACCCCTTCCTCAGGCTGTGCCATTTCACACATGCTGCTTCCTTGGAGCTGGGCACTTTTCCCTTCCACTCTTAGAGAGAAAACCAGTCAGGCCTTCGTAGTGATGCATACTGACTGGCTTTGATTGCTAACAGTGTGGGTGGCTGATCTTTACATAGTAGGAGACCTTGCTTTCAGTGGCCTTAAAGTTGCTTGTTGTACTCCAATTTTATTTTTCTATTTAGCCTCAGAAGTCTCGTTCTGAGGTGGTTTTCTTGTTAATACCTGCTGCAGCATTCTGCTCATTTTCATGCATGCTGCATAGATGCATTCTGGTGCAGTTGCTTTGGAGTCATCCTTCACACCAGCAAGCAGATATGGCCCTGGTTATCATTGTGACTCATTCATGCTGTAGTAATGTATTGACAATTCAGTTTGGAACTCAGCTACACCCATGCCAAACAAGAACACTTGGTGTACGCATGATCTAACAGGTTTAATTTTCACCCCAAATTTGTGGGGAACACTGTTGGAATGACTGGTGTTCCTTGGGAGTTTGGATATCACTGTGGTGAGTGATGAGGAGCTGTGGAGACTGCTCACAGTACACTCAGTACAGGGAGTCAAGACACCTTGGTGCTGTTCCCACACCTGCACCACCGACCTAAGGCTCACCCAGCGGGAGTCACCCCTCATCAATGCCACTTTCCTCAGCTGTAAATTGCCGCTGCTTTAGTAAAGCTGAAGAGCTATCAAGACCCCTAGCCTAGAAATGCCTATAGCTTCTCTACCAGACACTGCAAGATCACAACTCCTTACTGCATTAGTGCAGCATTTTGAAGTGTGACACACAGTCCTATCAGTACCAAACTCTTTCCAATGGTTTAGGTATGACAATGCTGCTTACTACAGGCCACCAAAAGGCCTGAATCTGGTGCTGCTTACCGGCCTGCAGGAGGTGAGGCTGCTTTGCCTGGGGTGAAAAAGGTGGATCAGAAAAGAAAAAACAGAGTCTTTAATTTATTCGTAGTGCTGCCTGCTACTGAAGATCTCTTAGGTCTACTGCTGGATGTTTACGTGATGTTGTGTGAAGAATAGTGGAGAAAACTTTCTAGGTTATGAGATGCCTCAGGTTCAGCACTGGAGCAGATGGGATGATCCACAAATAGCAAGGACTATGCAGAACAGCAGCACTAGCCTGCCATTTGAGAAGGGTGCATAGGAAGGAGGTGAGGGGATGCCATGCTCATCTGATGTCCACACAGCAGTGTAGTGGTAAAGCCATGAGTGAGACTTGGGTTTTCTTTTCCAGTGTGCCAGCTGCCCTGCTAACTGCACAGAGTGACTTACAGAGACAGAGGTGCCCATGAGTCCTGTCATAGCTGAGGAAAAATGCTCCCTTCCCAGGCTCCCAGCACAATAAACGTTCTTCCAAATAATAAATTTTCCTCTCTCCTTTCACACCAGCATCTGCCTTTCCTAGCCTCCGGGGGACTCCAGAGAAGGCCTCACATGGCAGCCCTGCACCATACAGCACTATGGAAGATAGCTCTGCAAGACCTATCGGACAATACCCCGTGCCAAATAAGAAGGACATGCCATATGATATTGTGGAGCTCATGGAGGAAGTAGAAATGAAGATCAAATGTTTTGCTGTAAAATTATGTCAGTGGAAAGCATCCAGACTTTGAGTAGGTTGTAAGAGGCCAGTTCTCATACACTTAGATGTGTTAGATGTTGTGCTTTGACTTTTTTACCCAAAGCTCCATGGGGAACCACATTTAGCATAGTGGCACAACATAACAGTAAGCCTAATGCACAACTGTGTGTGTGGAGGGTGAGAGTTTCCTTCCTTACTGCTGTGGATAGTGAACGTTGCACATGCTTCCCTGATGCTGAAACATTCCACAAGCCACAGCTCTTCTGAGACTTCTCTTTTCCAAGACCTTCCTCTCACAGGAAAGCTGGTCCATCCCTTCTTGTCCTGTGAGTCTGCTGAATCTTTGCTTTGTTACAGTGACCTCAGGGAAGTTTATCTATTAACAAAATGAGTCAAATAACAAATTTGATATACTGAGAAAGAGTCAGCACAGATTTCAGATGCTGTGACAAAAACTCTCCTGTGCCAATGCATAGAAGGTTCAGAAAAGACATGTATAGCATCAACGCAACATAGAAAACTTGCTTTTCAAAAAGTGCTGCCACTCGCTGTGGCAAGAGGTTGCTAACCAAACTATTCAGTGTTGGCTTAAGGGGGATGAGCCACCCCTTTGTTAACTATCAATTAGCAGATGTGTGAGATGGGAGGAATACTTAGGCAGTTGTTTGGAGGGAGATTGTGGGAAAAGTCAGCCACACCTGAGCTACTCTATGAGCTACTGTACATAAGCACCCTGAAGAACAGCAGCCCATACGCTGGTAGAGTCTGCAGACAATTACTGCAATCACAACAAAAAAATGCTTGTGTAAAACTGCAGTGGGATCTCACCATGTCTGGCAGCCAGCCACTGAGGGGCAATTGAAATCCCATACTGATAAAAGCTGACTGCTGGAACAGGAGGGCGCTGTAAGAACTAGCAAGTGATTCTCTGTGAATGGCATGCCATCAAAGAGATGTACTGTGCATTGCCAATTACCCGGAAGAGAATGGAGAAAGAAGCAGAGCAACATCATTGTGCCAGCATATTACCCTCACAGTGTGCCATTTGGGCTGGACTGGCTCTGTCTTGTGTCCAGTAAACTTGAAGGAATGAGGAGAGCTCCAGGAGCTGTAGGATAGTCAAAGGGGCATTGCAGCTTCTGCACATGGAGATGAAACAGATGATGATGTTTCTCTTCAAAAAGGAGTTTGTCATATTGCCCTAAGGCAATACCGGTGTGTCTAAAGTTAGCAAGGCAATCAGTCCTGCTATGAAACTGTAGCAATGCTTAGTTAAGGACAACATCATTACATTTTTAGTCGTGTAAATGGGTTCAAAGCACAAAGAGATAGGGTCTGTGGAGACTGCTCAGTACTGCTGTGCTAATTAATTCTTCTCTAAGCCTAATGTGGCCTGCTGTTCTCTGTTAAGTCACAGTTCTTGACTTGTTTATCTTTTTCCTTGAACAGACTGGATTTCTGACCAATGTCTTCAAAGCCTTGTCTCACTTCACTGACCTGATGAATTCAGAGCTTTTTTTTTTTTTTTTTTTGTTTTGTTTTGTTTTGTTTATTACAATGCCATAATGAACAAGGAGACAGGTAAACCATACAAAAACCTCAAAACTGCACTTCCCTTTATAGATGTAAAAAAATCTAGAAGCAGCATTTCTGACATTGTCAGTTTTATTCCCTCACCAGCCTTGTCTCACCTCATAATAAAAACTGTCAGAGTTAAGAATTGTGTAGGTACTTCTGGCTCTCTCATGTTGTGTGAATCTTCATTCTTAATCCTGTGGTTAAAAAGCAGCTTTGAAGCCAAGCTGAGCTACTTCGCTACACTGTGCTCTATGTCACAACAGAAAAGGACAGGTTGCTGCCTCTGGGAATAAGAGTCAGGAGTAGAGCACAAGTAGAGCACAGGCAGAGGCACTGGATTCATGGACAATGCTACAGTGTCACATTACCTGAGCGAGGTGAGCAGAGTAGGTCTGCCAGCGGTGACCAGAGTCTGCCAAGAGTCCAGATTCCCCAGAGATGGCCATAGTGATGAGGCGGATCCAAGATTGAGGCAGAAAGCTGGTCTGTGTCTGTGTGAAGTTCCAGATCAGCAGTGTTACATGTCCAGACAATGCAGCTGCCACATACGTCAGATGGGAGCTTTAGCTAAGGGCCCAGCATAGAAACAGCTCCCATGGAGAGGGAGATGTTCCAAGGTCCTTGCTGAGGCTTCCTGCGGCTCTTTCTTCACAACAGTTCTTACAAATGAACTGGCCTTCAGCCATACACAAAATCTGTGTGAGAGATGTACTCTGTGGGCCCTGATGCACTGCTGTGGATTTCCAAACCCATGCTGTTGACCATATCCTGCAGAAGTAGGAAGAAGCCAATGCTGCTTCCATACAGTCTGGGAGATTTGTGCAGCAGGTGGCCTCTGGGTGTCCTTAGAGTGGAAGGTGACAGAGTGCTGGTTGCAGCAGTGCCGCTTGGGCTGGGCTGCATGTAGGGAATGTTGCGCAGCTTTCTAACCCTTGAGAAAACAGAGTTTGAGGATTGCTTCTTCCCTCCTGTTTCCTGTGCTGCGGGCCACTGAGGTGCCTGTTCTCATTGTTTTTGTTGTACAGGTACATAAGGAAGATCAGGATTGTGTAAAATAAGCTGTCATGGGTAGACCCTTGCTTAGAGGAGATGAGGGTTTGCAGGCAGGGTCTTTGTGGACAGCAAGGAGTGCAGCCTTACCCACTGTCATACATGCAGTCTGTGTGCGAAGCTTCCTGCTCTGGTGGTGCTGCTGGAGTGAAGCCATGCTGCCAACTGTATGAGAATCTCGCTTTTTCCCTTCTCATTCCCACACTTCCATCCTTTTTGACTCAGGATGGTAGTACTGTCTTGCGTCACTCCCTTTTTCTTTTCAGCATCTATCCGGAAGTATCACAGAGTTGCCACCTTCTGGCACAAACCCATTTCAGAGCAAGAAGTCCTTTTCTGACTCCTCTTCATCCAAGAGGTTTTATTAGCATCTTTCACACCCTTTCTTACAATACACTTGTTTTATGGAAATATTTGCAAGGTCCAGTAAAGCATAGCTTTTGTGGGGAGGAAGAGGGACCTTGGCCTTCACTGTGAAGTGTGGTTTCAAAATACTCCATTTCTAACTACATGATAAAAAGGCAAAGAATATGAGTGCTGATAGCCAAGTAAGTTACTCCAGTCCTGTGCACAGTCCTGTTGTGAAGCTGTCTGTCAGAATGATTAGTGTTGCTTCTGAGTATAACAAAGTACAGCCATCTTCTTCAGAGCTTCTTTGGAGAAGTCACAGGGCTAGACACTGAAGAAGTTGTGGTCCCTAGAAGTTCTCAAAGCTGCAGTCCTAGGGTATCTCATTGCTCCTGCCTGCTTTCTTCTAACTTCAAAAGTTGTTTACTTGTTTAAGCCTACCTAGCAAATTCTAGAATGTTGCCCTTTTCTGTAAAAGAAGCCATAAAGTACGTGTCAGAGAATGAAGATTACCCCTCACCCCCAGCCACTTGCTGCAGAGACAGGTGAAGTACCAGCTGAGCTTCCTGCCTGTCAAACAAGTAATTGCTCTCCTCTGAATTCTTGTACCATGTAGAATCATTGTTACCCTGTCATGTCCCTTATCCTAATTAGGTGCCTCACAAGCAGCAGTCCAGGTTAGCTGGTGGCCTGGATGGCCATTCGGGACTGGTTGCGGCATTCCCCTGCATGCTCTCTGGAGGTCTGTCTGCAGGGCTATGCTGCACGCAGCCTGCACCCAGAGCCCTCTCCTCCCTGTTGCCTCAATGGTACTGTGGTGGATATTTCTGATAATCAAGCGTCCTAAATCTTTTGCTTTCCCCTTAGGATAACTCAGCAAGGCAGACAAAGAGCTCATAATTGTGGCCACAAGTGCTGTGAATAGATGTCCCTACTGCGTGATTGCACATGGAGCACTTCATTGGATATATTCCAAGCAGACAGCACTGGCTGACCAGGTTAAGTGCGGTTATAGTATGTGCTGCACCTCCTTTGCATGATCCTTTTGGGGAATAAGGATGGTTTTCTCATCTGTATGTGCTTCCTCACCTACAACTGTGATGCTTAAGTCTATATGGTTCCAGCAAGAGTGTAGAGGAGAGTGATCTTGACATGCCTGGGTCACTGACTTGATACCTGGCTTGGTAGGTTTACTGGTGAGCAGCCCAACCGGTAAGCCAGATGGAAGTAGACCTTGGGGTGGGTGTCTGTGTGTCCTCATCCACCCTCCCTGCAAGGAGGGGCTAGCTGACCCTGACTTGCAGAAAACAGACTCCACAATCAGTAAGACTGTAAAGCAGGTATGTTTATTCAGCGCTGGGCAGCACGGGGTAGTCCCACCAAAGTCGTGCACACTTGATGTGGCAACTTGCCTTGGTTATATGCAGTAGAGTTACATATGCATTAAGTTTCACAATACGCCTATATACATATTCATAACCTGTCCCCACTTCATGTTAAAATTAGTTCCAAGGAGTCATTTCCATAAACTGCTCCCATCTGCGCTTGTGCAGTGTCTCCTGGTGGTGGTCGTCGGGGGTCATGGGGATGAAGGTTGATGACTCTTCCTTGTCACCGCTAGTTGACCTCTTGTCTTTACACGGACTCAGTTGCTCCTTGGCTCTTGTCCACCCACAGGACCAGTTTCTGCCTATTTCTTAAGACAGGCTCACACTCTTATTAAGGGACTGACCTTGGTAAGGGGCCCAAGGCTTCTTGCTTTATTTAATTTGCACAATGCACCATAGTTAGCAAAGACGCTAAGCAGTATCCTAGTTTAATGCCGTCAGCGCTCTGTCTGTACGTGACGCGATTCTCCTAACTCCCCCTCTCCACGCGCTGGGCACCCACCCTGCCGCTCGCCCTCCTCCGCCCTGTCCCCGCGGCTCGGGGCGGGTCACGTGGCGGGGCCGCGGCGCAGGCGCGGAGATGCCCGGTCCCGGTGCGGGATGAGCGCGGAGCCGGAGCTGCCCCGGGCGGGGCCCCGCAGCGCCGCGGCCCCCCCCGGCCCCGGCCCCCCTCCGCCGCTGGGCGGCATGGAGCCGGCGGCGGGCATCCCGCGGGCGGCTGCGGGGCCCGCGCCCGGTCTGTTCGGCTGGCTGCGCGGGCGCTGCCTGGGCCGCAGCGCCGCCGTGGACCCGGCGCGGGACAGCTTCCGCGCCATGACCGGGCTGTACGGCTCCATCCAGCCCGCCGACTCCGTGTACCTCAGCACCCGCACGCACGGCGCCGTCTTCAACCTCGAGTACTCGCCCGACGGGTAGGGGCCGCGCGCGGGCAACGCGGGGGGGACGGGCCCGCTGCTTGCGCCCTCCCCCGGGGCTTCCCGGAGTCCCCGGGGCGGGGGGAGCCGCGGGGGGACCGGGGCCCGGTGCGCTCAGGGCGGCCGGGAGCTGCCCCCCGGGCCGCACGCAGTGGCGGGCGGTAAGGCCGGGGGCCTGCCGTGGATGGGCGTGCTGCCTGCTGCCACTCCGTGCCGCCGGGCCCCGTGTGGGGCGTGCTCAGCGGGCCGACTTTGGTCCTGAGATAGGTTGGAAGCGAGATCTTTCCTTTTTTTTTTTTTTTTTTTTTTTGTTTCTTGTTGTTTTTGTTCTTCTGTTTATAGCTATGTGAATTTTGTGTCTGCACTGGCAAATGCATTTAGAGCTGTCCTGCTCAAGGTGTGCCTAATGGTACAGACAACACAAGTGAGAGCTGGAACCATGTAGAGTAAGAATTAGAGAAACCCTGGCAGGCTGGCTCGTACCAGAACATTTCACAGAATCATCTAGGTTGGAAGAGACCTCCAAGATCACCAAGTCCAACCTCTGACCTAACACTAACAATTCCTCCACTAAACCATATCCCTAAGCTCTACATCTAAACGTCTGTTCAAGACCTCCAGGGATGGTGACTCAACCACTTCCCTGGGCAGTCCATTCCAATGCCTAACAACCATTTCAGTAAAGTTATTCCTAACATCCAACCTCGGCCTCCCCTGGCACAACTTTAGCCCATTCCCCCTCGTCCAGTCAGGCATGTGGAAGAATAGACCAACCCCCACCTCGCTACAGCCTCCTTTAAGGTACCTGTGGAGTGCAGTTTAGAAAAGTTTGCATAATCATACCTTGCAGTAGGCTTTATTGCTGAATTTTCTTGGTATGAAAAATGATTAAGATCACCTCCTAGAGTGACCTCAATAGTATCTTCAGTGTGGGTAGCCACCTGAAATCCACATCACCTGTGATAGCTAGTCACCTTTTCTGTGTTCAGTGAGTTTTCATTGGAACAGCGTTCCGGTTCCCTTCAACACCTGAACTCACGACAATTTTGCCATGATTGTGCTGTAGTGCCGAGATTTGACTCCTTATTCATTCCTCTGTTACTCAGAGAAGGTAAAGTTAAGCTCCCATGATTATCAAAACTAGTCCTGAGAGACTATGTTGATGGAAAGCAATTTCTTTTGTAGATCCTCAGCAGGTTGTGCACAGACTTCCCAAGATGTGAGGTTCTACCATCACCTCTCTGCAGGGCAAAGCAGTTAGTTGAGAAAGTTCTGGCTTAGCCACAGTGATGTAACACGAAAAATACCCACGCACAGGTTTCCTATGGCAGCGTCAGAAGCGTCACTTGTGGTAGTTGTACAACCGCGCTATGATTTAAGATGGATTGTGCACGACTCTGGGAAAAGGTGTCATTCTGTATTCTTCCTGCCCCCTGTATCTGGTGTGTGAGAGGCTGCACTGTAGCTAAACCAGAGATCTTCCTTGTCCAAAACCAAATCCAGCAAAAAGGATGTGGTAACGCAGGGGCATCTTCCCTGTCCCGGTGTGCCAAAAGTGGTGTTGGGCATAAACTGGCACCAAACCTCAGTTATCTGAATATCAGGTGAGGCGGCCTAAGCCTTGTTTACGCTTGCTTAATTGACGGTTAGTTGCACACCTGTTCTGACCTGCACTGATAAGAACACCTCTGTGTTGTGGTGACTTCTGATTCCTTTTTAACCTCCCTCAGCAGAGCCGACTGTGGTGAGCAGTGCTGTGCACCCATTGCTTGCCCATGCTGTTGGCTTCTGACTCCTCAAAACACTACTCCAAGAGGAGGGCAAGGATCTGACCTGTGGACTGTCGGTGCAGTGCCAGTTAGATCTGGCCTCCCCATGGGGTACTGCTGTCCAGCTCTTGCTTTGCTGGCCAAGGACTGCTGGGGCACACTGCCCCCTTCCTATAACTGGTCAGAGTTGTTGCTGAGCTGGGGGAACATCTCAGCTTTCGTGGAGGTCGTCTTCACTGATTTAATTCACTAATTTTCAGGCCAAACTCAACCGTCGCAGTAGTGTTAGTGTATTTAAAATCAGACTTTCAACATATATAATGGAAATAAATGTTGATAACTTAGGACAGGCTAATGGAAAACTAGACAACCTGCCAAAATTTAAGTCGGGTGATGTTTTCAGTGCCTGTATGGGGCCTCTGAACTTACTGCAAACTTTTCTGATCTCATTCATAAATAATGCGTAATCTGGAAAAAGTCTTTGATTTTCATCTCTGTGACAAGCTGTGAGTGGGTAAATTGAGGTCTTATATGTGGAAGAATTTTTTTTTGTTTTGTTTTAGATTGAGTAAAGTAAGTCCTTTGTATTGCAGTTTATAACAGTTGTCCTGTTTCTGGAAAATGAATTAGTTAGTACAACGAGATAGTAAATCTTGCTCCAGACTTTTCTATGTCCTTACTTTAGTAACGGTAGCCTGCTTCAATGACTGTTTTTCTAAGACCAATTTGACAACATGGATAACAGCCTCTCTGCTCTCCCAGACGAGTCTCTGCTAATACCAAACTTAGACTGGTGCCAGTGCCTTGCTTTTGATGTCCTGGACTATCACTTCTGTTGATGGTAACATCACTACTGCATTTAGACAACACCTTTTGTCAGAGAACTCACTTTTCTTTTGATTAGTAATGTGATGTCTGATAGCAGTCAACTACAACACTGTTGTAGGTTCTGTGCAATGTGCAGAGAAAGCCAAGCTAAATAATTACAAAGCTCTGTTTCTATGAATGAAGGGATTGAAGATTAGTAGAGTGTGCACAAATGTGTTCTTTTACCAAATGCAAATGTTTCTGTTTTGCTCTGCTTCTCTTCAGGTCTGTGTTGACTGTTGCTTGTGAACAGACTGAAGTGCTGCTTTTTGACCCAATATCTTCAAAGCACATCAAAACTCTCTCTGAAGCTCATGAAGATTGTGTAAATAATATCAGGTTGGTCAGAATGAAGAAAAGATCTTTTTTTTTCCTTAACATGGATGCTTTTCTGATAAGAGTGTAGTAAGTTTGTGTTCTGCGTCATTTTGGGGAAAGGGTATTTTGCGTAGCATTTAGGCTGTGGTTTGCTTTGTGCCATTTGCCTTTTCTCCTGCATTTGAGGCTGGGAAGGGGCAGAGGAGGAATCTGAAAGCACTGATGGTGGTATTTAATGCTGCCAAGTGTTCTTGTTGACGGAGGAGCTGCAATTCTTGGCATAAGTGCCTGTTTTAACTGGCATTAATTAAATTAAATTTATTTTATTTTATAATCATAAAATTGTCTAGGTTGGAAAAGGCCTGCAAAATCATCAAGCACTGGCCTACTGAGTCCCATCACTAAACCACGTTCCTTAGCGCCACATCCACACATCTCCTAAATAACCGTGAGGGACGGGAACTCCACTTCCCTGGGCAGTCCATTCTAATGTTACAGATATTATTACTGAGGCAACCTGTGCCAGGTGCTTTCAGAGGTATGTAAGAAGAGGGAAGTATTTACTGATCCTATTTTATTTGTCTCCCACTTGCTACAGATTTGGGTATATTCACCTGAGACAGACATCTTTTGCACCTGAATTTGGTCAGTTTTTGAGCTCATTTAAGCTTCAGTAGCTGTACCTCATGTGGCAGAGTTCCACAGCAAAAGTGTATTTCCAGGTATATTTAAGAAGGTTTTTAAAACTTGAGAGCATAACATGATGTTCTCTATTTTTTATTTATTTATTTTTTTCCGTTAAACAAGAGAGACAACAAACCACTAACTTCTGTTTACTTTCTCCCTAGCACTCATTTTGATATGCCTGAATCATATGTACCTTCAATTAGGGCTTTCTCAAGTGAAAGAATCCTAGTTTACATTTTCATTACTTAAATGAAAGCTGTTCCATGCTGTTTGTATCTCCCTTTGTTTTTTCCATTTCTTCTGGATGTGTTTGGTGGACTAAGCAGGGTTGCATGCAGCATTCAAGATGAAGGCAAAAGGTGGATTTATACAGTGAGAAGGTGTAGTGTGTTCCAATCTCTTCCTGCAAATCTGATTTATTTTATTTTTTTCCCTTGACTGTTAATTAGCAGTGAATATATATATGATGCTGTTGTGGTTTAACACCAACAGGTAGCCAAGCACAGCCGTTCTCTCACTCCCCCTCCACAACAGGGGGGAGAAATGATGACAAGCTCATGGGTTGAGTTAAGGAAGGGGAGATTGCTCTTCAGTTACCGTCATGGGCAAAATAATCATAGGAAAGATTAATTTATTGCCAAATACTACCAGACAAGTGGTGAGGACTAAAAGTATCCTAAAACCACCTTCCTGCCATGCATCTTCTTCTACCTCCCCCCTGCGAGCAGCACAGGAGGAAAAGGGAATGGAGGTTCTGGTCAGTCCAGAACATTTTGTTTCTGCCACTCCTTCTTCACTGACCAGGGTGGCTGCAGGATTCTTTCTCTCTTGGTTGCTCACTCCTCTTTCCCAACTGCTGCAATGCAGTTTTCTTCTTGCTCTAAGAAAGGGGCAAAAAAACCAGTCTCCCAGAGACCCAACCAATGTTGTTCAAGGCCCAGCTCTAGCCAGCGGTGGGTCCCTTTTGGAGCCAGCTGGAGCTGGCTCTGATCTGACATGGGGCAGCTGCTAGGCTCTGCTCACAGAGGCCGCCCCTGCAGCTCCCCCTCAACAAAACCTTGCAGCATAAATCCAGTGCAGCTTCAGGAATATTATGGCATGAGTTAGAGCTCATAATTATAAAGATAAAAAACAAGCTATGATCAACTTACCGTAGAGCTATGTTTATGTAGGTTAGACATTTACTTTTCACTTTATCACTTGAACACTTAGTATTGCAGGATTGTTCTCTGGCAGTCTGGCAGCAGTCTGCCTCATTCTGAATAGCTAGGCACTGACACCTTGCTGTTTGCCTGTTTTTTTTTTGTTTGTTTTTTTGTTTTTTTTTCTCTGATGACTTGTGTTTTGAAGGCAGTGGCTATTTCAGTGACATTCATGTAATGCAGCTGCTGCATGGTTGGCATCTGTAGTGATATCACTGCAGGAAAATACTTTAATGGACATACATAACTGGCTGTAGCTTAGGGCGTAAGGGCAATTAAAATCTTGCTACTTCACCATGTTGCTTAAAGAAAGGCTTAGAAATTTTAAAGGACATAAACTTATTGCGTAGACATTTGCATTCGTCTCACTGTAGTTGGTTATGTGTGATTGGACTTGTTGCTGTTTTTACCAGCTATAGTAGGGTTCTAACTCTGAAAGACAAAATTCAGTTTCTAGGGGAAACTTACCGTGTCTCTATGTAGATCATCATTGCCTTAGCATCTTGACTTTGTAACTACAGCAGGTTAGGCTGACGTGATTTCTTGGAACGCCGGCTTTCCATAGCTACTTTTGGTGTTTTTTTTAACTTTGCTTTGGGTAATTCAAGCTGAATATTTTTTTCCAGTGATTTTCTTAATGAGAATAATAACTTGCCGGTCTAAATACATTTTAAAATGAAACATTGTCTTCACATGGTGTTTGTGAAAATAGTTCCTTTTTGTCTTTAGTAACGTTTAGGCTCAATTTATTCTCTTTAATTCCTAGCCATCCAGCCCTGATTCCTCTTCTACCCTGATTCCAGCCCTTGTATCCTCTTGTTTCTGATAGAGCATTTTAATATCATACATTATTCCTTATATAATGACTTGAAGGTGGTTAAGCAGACTTACGCTACCTCAGTTTGGAGTGATTACATATATTTAATTTTGTCAGAAGGCAAGATTATCAGGATAAAGAATTACCATCTGATCATATTAAGACCTTAATCTGTTAAGTGTAGTAATATAACTAGTATGACCTATGTTCTTTTTGACTTTCTCATCTTCTCTGTCCACTACGTTGTGACAAGCCTGCCATCTGTCAGGTGAGCAGGAACTCTAGACCTGTTAAGTGCATATCCACCATATAGGTGGTGTATATTGAGCAAAATACATGTGATACACATTCATTCAATTCAACTCTCTGTAGTAGTTCTACACTACTCTCCGATGCAGAAATACCCTGCAAATATCTTGTGAAATACGTAGCATTACACATGCAGTTCTTGCACTAGTTTAACAGAATTTCACATTATGTTGCAATTCAGTTTCTTCTAATGCACATTTATATTGAAGTACTGAATAAATTTGGGCAGCTTGTGCCATTTCTGCAGATGTTTCCAAAGATGATCTGGAATTCTCATTGTAAACACTTTTTTTGATATGTATATCTATTGTTTTTTGCATTTGAGAAACCCAGTTTCATATGTCTATCTCTGGATTCAAATAAACTGTATTGTGGGGAAAGGAAAGGCAGAATATGGGAGCAAAATACCTTTGCTGCTTGGGACTGTTCCAGGTGCTACAAAAGCTTGGATGCAGAAGGTTTACATAGCTCTTCCTCCTGGCTTTGCAGCTACAGTGAGCAGTTTTCCTAGGGTTTTGTGAAGCCAAGTGGGCTCTACAGCAAAAGATGGACAAAGAAGGATTGAAGTTTAGTTAAAGTTCTTGGAAAATAAGCAAACAATGTCTGTGTTCAGATTTTTATCTGATAAATATTTCCAAGACAGCACTACTGTATGCATTATAAACCATGTGGTTAGTAAAGCAAGCAGTACATTGGCCAGTTAATCAGCCTGATTAGGTCTCTAAGAGAAGCAGTGTTATATATCCTGTGTGAAACAATGGGGCCAGTTTTTCAGTGTCTTCAGTACAGGAGGGGAGTTTCTCAGCTGCCTGTACAAAGTTGTAGTCATACCACAGAATCAAAAATTTTGATTCAGAATCAAAAGCCTAAGCTGGAAAGGGCCTCTGGAGATTGTCTGGTCTAACATTCTGATATAAACAGGGCTACAGATTTGTTTACCAGCACCCTGATAAGCGTAGCGTCAAGTATTTCTAGCAATGCTGATGTCACCAGTTCTTTGTGCAGGTGCCTGTAAGGTAATTAGGCAGGGCATTTTTGAAAGCAGGCTCCTGTTAATCAACTTCTATCACAAGCTTTACAACAAGTGTTCTGTTTATTATAGTGGGTTCAAGATCTAGAGTGGTATTTCAGTTGTGAATGATTGAATTAGATACCAAGTAACAATGTGTCATGCCTAGCAAAGACAGGCCTTCACAAGTGAGAAGTTCAGGAGTTTAACTAAAGGGAGTGTGGGTACAAAGTGCTTTCGCAAGGTCTGTGGGATTTGAGCTGTACAGAGCGTCAATGTTTAAAAGCAGTAGGGGATTTCCAGTAGGAATAACAAAGAGTGGTATTTATTAAATATATATATATATTTCAGTAGAGAGAACTTACATGTGTGGTGGAAAAAACAAACAAGATTTAAAGAGTAGTAGGGAAAGAATAAGGGTGGATATGTGGGTAGAGCTGAAGAGTCAAGAGGAGGATGGGTTTAATTTGTCACAAGCTGATAGGACTTCGTGTAGTCTGAAAAGCACATAGAATTTGTGTGTCTTGTGGTGCTGGCTGATCTTAGTGGCAAAGGGACCTGGCAAGTAATGGGGAAAATGAAAGGCATAAATTACAGGTAGTCTAGGCTAGCTGGCTTCTGTTGCAGGGACAAGCAGTCAATTTGAACATCCTGCCAGCGGACTAGTGCTGGCTACTCCTGTGGCATTTGGGCTTTCCAAAGACTTGCTAAGCTTCATTAAAGATAAATACTGTACAGATGTGTAACTGATTTAATTACTACAGGAATTCTGTGTGTGCATTCATCCCACTGGTGATTGTACAATCTTTATATGATTAACTTATAAAAAGAGGAAGAAAAGTAGGCTATTATGCTTGTGCAGGTTTATTGTTTTGTTACTAGATGTGTTGAGGTATGAAACAATAGCACAGTACTGTTTTTTAACAGAACTGCAATTCTTATTAACAAATATTTCACTACATGTGATTTTTTTTCTGTGCAGCCACTCTGCTTTTCCTGTGTTAACTTAAATCCCAGTTTATTTTGTTTAGAAAAGGCAGTAAGCAGCCACAGTATTTTTCTTGAATTTTCAGATTTCTAGATAATCGACTGTTTGCAACTTGTTCCGATGACACTACAATAGCACTTTGGGATCTGAGAAAGCTGAACACAAAAGTGTGCACTTTGCACGGTCACACCAGTTGGGTTAAGAACATCGAGTATGATACCAATACCAGACTACTAGTAACGTCAGGGTTTGATGGAAATGTGATCATCTGGGATACAAACAGGTATGTGTCTGTGTTTGTGCTGTTAGATTTCTAATTCTTGCCTAGACTTCACACCAGCTTTATATTGTAATAGTCCAGTTGCTAAAAAGAGAAGAGAGCTGTTTGCTAATACTACAAAATGTAGCTTGTCCTTTATGAAAAGTTCTTCACCATAAAGAAGTTTTGAAAATGTGAGTACTGATAGACCAAATTGTAATGAAATAAGTAGGATAAAGACAATATGCAGAAAGAGGTTTAGGATGGACAAGGATGCTTAGCA
>CM021729.1:68987728-69000725 GCA_011074415.1 Stictonetta naevosa | reverse complement strand
TAGCATGTCCTGGACTCCTCTGGACATTATCAGGGACTCCAGTCAGAGTTCATTGCAGCGATTTCCTGCTTTTTTTTTTTTTTTTTTTTTTCCTCCCTCCACTATCCAGGTGCACAGAAGATGGATGTCCTCACAAGAAGTTTTTTCACACTCGTTTTCTTATGCGAATGAGGTTGACACCAGACTGTTCCAAAATGCTGATCTCAACATCCTCTGGATATCTTCTGATTTTGCATGACCTTGATCTAAACAAATCTTTAGAGGTTGGCAGCTACCCAATTTTAAGAGCTAGGAGGACTACATCAAGTTCAGGTAAATGCTTGTGCAAAAATCTGTAACAGTTTCTGTGATAGAGGTGTTCTATGTGATGCTGTTAGCAAAAGAAGGCAGAGGTGGAGTCACAAGGATTTTGCAGAGGATCTCTTCGGCTCTTCATGGGTCTCACATCTGTACTAACATTCTGACTCAGTCAAAGTGATTTTTGTTATAAAGACTTGAGCATCACAGGACGTAGTCTGTGGAATATTGTCACCTCAGGCTGTTATTCTAGTGTTATTTATATAGCATCCTTGATCCTGTAATAAAAGTAACTTGTGTTGAGTAGGCTGACTGTGCACACTCCAGCAATTAAGTGCTGGTGCAGTTGCTTGCAAAAACAGACCTGGTAGAATCATATTCTCTAAAACTCTTGTTTCGGATGTCTGTTACTGGCCAGAGGAAAAGTAGTGAAAGCACATGGAAACGAAGGAGTACAACTTGCTCCATATTCATAATAGTTTGTTGTGCTGGCATTTTATTTGGAAAAGGTACATCAAATGGGTGCTTTTAGGCTGTAGACGTATCTTTGGATGGTGTTTTCTTATCAAGATGCTTTCCCCTTATGCTTTACTTAACATTGCTAGGGAGAGTTAAGTGAAGGACGTAGACAGTAAATGGGCTGCGTTTAGTTATTATGTTAATACGGTGTTGCTGTTTGCAGAGATAACATCTTCAAGTTCGTCTGCTTCTCGAACTGTTGGTTCACCATGTCACCAAAATGATTCAGGTCTACTATCTGAGAAACAGATGTCACGGTCCTCACAGCGAGAAGGTAGGAAAATAAGTATCGGGAACTTCAATTCATTGTAGCCAAAAGAGACCAGAGAATGACAGGGAAATACTGTGTTTTCTCTGTGGACTTTAAAAGCGTTGCTATGACTTCTGTTAAACCAATAAAATATCATTGCGCATCAAAATCTGGAGTTCTTATCTTTTTTTTTTTTTTTTTCTCCAAGAGGCCTGAAAACAGCAATGAGATTTTATTTCATACTAGTACATTATTTTTGTTATGCAGACATGCTGCCTTTTCCCTGTTTGTTTGTTTGTTTGTTTTCCCTCCAGCAAACCTCGTGTGAATGACCTTTAGGGAAAAAATGAACAGAGCAGTACATAGCTGTGTTTTGCTTTTTGTTTTCCTTAATGGTGGGAACATGTACCTGCTGTTTCTCCTTGCCAATCCTAAACACAGAACTAGGAAGACTGATGACCCCATGATTAGCAGGCTTCCTCTGAATCTAGGATACACTTTCAAATAGTCAGAATGAACTTGGCAAATTGATAAATACTTTTTAATTTGCTTGCTGATTTAAACTAAGGATAACGTTTTTATTACTTACGGTTGTGAGATGTTCAAACATAGTTATGACATAAGGAAGCTTATCTGGACCCCAGGGCATGATTTACCAGTGAAAACCTCTTCCAGAGTGAGAAGGAGCAAGGAGTATACCTGCACACAGCTGAGCAGACTTAATAAGAATTTGAGAAGGACATTGTAACATTTTAAAAATAGCAGTTCTTACTAAAAAAAAAAAAATGGTATTCTAGATTTTGTTTTAATTATGTGCTTGTGTGGAACATTAACCCTGACTTTAGACCACAACATGGGATGATTTAACACAGGTTTTGGAAGGTGAATTTCAAAATAAGAAGGTATTTGGAAACAGGACTGAGTTCATTGGTATTAACTTCAGTTGTTATTATAACCTCTCTGATCTAGCTTTTCATAAGGCACAGTCTTTTCTAACAGACAGACGAGGGTGTCAATACACTTGACATAGTTTCAGCAGTAGACTGAAGAGAGAGGTGAAAGTTAATGCATAGAATTCATTTAGACTTACGGTTTACTTCCCCTTTTAGGTGGATCACCTAGAAATAGTCTGGAGGTCTTAACGCCAGAGGTTCCTGGAGAGAGAGACCGAGGCAACTGCATTACATCATTACAGCTACATCCAAAAGGGTGGGCTACTCTTCTTCGGTGCTCAAGTAATACAGATGACCAAGAGGTAAAACAAATGTTTCTTAGGAACTTTTGAGTAAGATGTATCAATCATACAACTATATTGAAAATCTGTTATTTGGGGTAAGTTTGCATTTGAATAAATTAGTGCATTTGTAAGCAGAAATAATTAATTGTACCCAGGGTTATGAAGTATTTCTCTTACTTAACGAGTTATTTTACAAAGCTTTGTATCCTTTATTCAGTATTCCTGTTGCCTAACTCTTCCATGGAATACATTTTTTAGGTACAGCTCGATTAAAACTTTTCAAACAGCTCCTGGGCTGCCAAATACATGACTTAAAAATATGTACTCACCCAAATATAGGAAGAAGGAACTTGTAAAAGACAGAGGATTACGCAGTTGTGTAGTGGTGAGCATATTTTAAGTTAAGCAGAGAAGCTCCTCTGAATTCCTCAAGTGCATATCTGTCAGTGTTGCAAGGATAAAGTGCTTCTGCTATGCTGATGGATGCTTTCCAGAGGCTTCTCCTGCACCACTGTGAAAAAAATTTGGGGCATATTTCTGCATCCACTTAAAACTGCGACACTATGGGTTTGAACCTTATTAACTGCAGTGATGCTTATGCAACTTCAAAGTGATCTCATCTGAAACATTCTGCAATTTAAAAATAAAGGGGGTATCAGTGATCTTTGTGGCAGAATCCATTTCAAGCCTTTATTTGAAATACTAAGTTACAAGACCAGCTACACCTCAAATGCAATTTGCAGATTTCACTCCCCTAAATACTGCTTTAAATAAGTTACAGTGGACTTTGAGACCAGTTTTGTATTATGTTCCGTAGATTCTATTTGTGAAATGTCAGGTAATGGCATATGTTGCACTGGGACATAAAAACAAGCAGTCTATTATGCAGTCAGAAATAATGAAAAACCCCTTCTTCATGGATTGCATACAAAAAGCAAGAACCTGCAAGTTTTGTTTGGGAGTACCTGCTTTTGATGGAGTAACTGGCAGGGTTAACTCAAATTCAGTTGTAACTCAGATTCCAGCCAAAGTCTCAGAACACCTAGATTACACCAGTCAGTCAACTTGTAACCATCTTTTCCTCCGAAGCTTATTTCAATATTAATGCTTTAACAGTTGTGCAGACCTCCCTGTTTAATCTAAGACAGACGTTTTATATTTATTTCAGAATTGCAAAACACAGAATGATAAAGGCTGGAAAAGACCTTCAAGATCATCTGGCCCAACCATCCCCCTACCACCAATGTCCCCCTTTAAGCCATGTCTCTCAGCACGAAGTCCCAGCCTTTCCTTAAACACCCCCAGGGATGGTGACTCCACCACCTCCCTGGGTAACCCATTCCAAATAATTATTTGAATACTTGATTTCGTCGAATATTTAAGTGTTTAACAAATACTTTAGTTAATCTGGTAACTGATGTAAATTGATCTATTTATTTTTTATTTACTTTTGGAATAAAGCCACTCTTTGTAATGGCAGCACACAAATATGTAGAGGACTGAGTGGAAGCATAGCAGATTGGTTAGAAATTTCAGTGCTGATTCTGTAATCTTACCAAACTAGTACACACTGCAGAGTTTTTTGAAAAGTCAAATATAATATTGGGTTGGTTGATACTGATGGCTGACCTAGTTATAACTTCCCAGAGTCCAAGTATCTGCTTTACTGTTCTCTATTAATATTCATTAGTATTGTTCTCTTTGTGTTTACTTTAACAGAATACATTGAACAGAACAAAAAACATTTCTTCTGTCTGTGATTATATCTGAGTCTTCCACGATGACGTAAATTTAGTTTGTCATGGAGTGATCTTGCATTTGGTTTGAGATTAGATTGTTAGATTGCTCATTAAAGTCCCTGTCCATCTCACAGGTAACAAGCTGGTTATAGAGCTGTTCATAACATTCCTTCATCTACTTGTCTTGTTTGAAGACTTTCTTCCTTTTGAAGTTAAGGGCACAAAATGTCAAAGGGTAATTGTATATTGGACAAGGCTGAGTTCTGCTTTATTGTAGATTTCACTTGAACGATCACTATATTAGAGCAGACTCTTGTCCAAAGGATTATGCGTTGCTCTTTTAAAAACTGGATTTCAAAGGTTATATATAGCAACTATTTAATTAAAAAAAAAATAAAAATCTGATGCTAAATGTCTGGTTTACGTAGGCCACTCAAAGACAAGATGTCAAGGAACCTGCCAGTTTTCAGTGTCTCATAGTAAACACTTGTCAAGGAGTAGATAAGCAATGTGTTGGTCATTCCTTTGTTACTTACTTTACATGCAGCACGAGTGAATGCATATTTGCAGTGCTTTACTCTCAGTGTTCCTTTCTCTGACTCTCCCTTTAGTGGACTTGTGTCTATGAATTCCAGGAAGGAGCCCCTGTGCGCCCTGTCTCACCTCGTTGCTCCCTGCGATTGACTCATTGCATTGAAGAAGCCAATGTGGGCCGGGGTTACATCAAAGAGCTTTGTTTCAGTCCTGATGGCCGGATGATTTCATCCCCGCATGGCTTTGGGATCCGCTTGTTGGGGTTTGATGCATACTGCAGTGAACTTGTTGACTGTTTGCCCAAAGAAGCTGGTCCCTTGAAAGAAATCCGTTCCCTCTATTCTCACAATGATGTGGTACTGACAACAAAGTTCTCTCCAACTCACTGTCAGATTGCCTCGGGGTGCCTTAGCGGACGTGTTTCTTTGTATCAGCCAAAGTTCTAGGCGCATTGTGCATCAACAGGACCTTCAGATGTTTGTGGTTTTAATTACTTCAGTTTAGTTGAAGTGTGTTCGAAATCCCATAAATCCAGAGAAGATCATAGTTACTATGGTCTCAGAACGTAATAATGACATGAGTTCTCAGTCCAGCACTGTATACATTCTCATACCATATCTGCAAGTCAGGCTCCATGCATTGTGTTTTTAGCCTTCTAGGCAGAACTCTGCTCCTGCTGATCCTGTGCCATTGAGTCATCATTCTGGTTGGTTTATACAATAATACTTGCGAGTAATTTTCGGCAATATGACCTGAAGTGGGCTATCTGAAAAAAATGTAGATGGTGTGTTGGTAGGAGTTCAGCTAAAACTCAACCAGGCTTCCCTGTTATGACACCTCTTTGTTCCAAAGGACTTTTTCTGTTGCCAAAACCGTTGTACCATGATTGACAATGAACAGGTTTTGTGCATGCTAGTTTAGCTGGCACAAAAAGACAGAAATGTTTTTGTTTGTTTACTAATTTGGTTATTTGTGACTGGCTAGAAAAAAAAAAAAGGTAAACTTTCTGTAAAGTTTTGTTGTCCTTAAAAATTTTTCTAGGCTGTTTTTCCTTAATTGCATATATTTTAATTATTGCTAGAAGGAAGGGGTTCTGTATGGAGATGTACCTGCATTTTTTTTTTCTCAGAATTTAGTTGGAAAAGCCTGGGGCAGCGAAACAAGAGCTTAACAGATCTAAACATCTCGTGCTGTATCCACTGCAAATGAATCAAAGAGAATGTTTCTTACAATGTGTATGGTTAGTGGATGTCTCTTACTCCTCAGTCAGTAGGATTTCTTTTGTGGGAAGCTTTCCACATCAGTTACAGAAACATTCATCCTGTGTTTGTAAATGAACACTGCAGAATTTCTGCTCATGTTAAGGCTGTATTTCCTTAACCGTTCTACAAATTAATGTTAAGAGAGGAATTTAACTAGGAAGTTTCTGTAGTGTAACTAGATAAGTATTTCTTCATATGTATTGTCAGTATGGGAATGGATTAGAAGCATTCCAGTCTAAAGTAAGATCTATTTGGATTTAACTGGGCTAATCATAAAATCTGAAAAATGTTAATGTTCACTATTAAATCACATACGGAGTTATGAATGCCACGTTTTATCCCTCAAGTTCATCACAAAATCCCAGACTGTTAGAGATTGGCAGGGACCTTTGGAGGTCATCTGATCCAGCCTTCCTGCTCGAGCAGGGCCATACTACAGCAGGTTGTCCAGGGCCATATCCCAGATGGCTTTTGAGTATCTCCAAAGGAGGAAGACTCTAAAACCTCTCTGGGCAACCTGTTCCAGTACTCAGTCACCCACACACTAAAGTATTTCAGACGTTTTGAGGGACCCTCTTATGTTGTTGCCATGTGTGCCCATTGCTTCTTTTCCCAGCACTGGGCACTACCCAAAACAGCCTGGCTCCATTCTCTTTACACTGTCCCTTTAGATACTGATGAGATTCTTCCTGAGCCTTGCTTTCTGTAGATGGGCCCAGCTCTCTTAGTTCCTTGTAGGACAGATGCTCCAGACCTTGAATCATTTCTGTGGCCTATTGCTGGACTCTCTCCAGCAGCTCTGTGCATCTCTTGGCCTGGGGAACACAGAACTGGACATGGTGCTCTCGGTGTGGCCTCACAAGTGCTGAAGAGAGGGGAAGGATCACCTTCCTCGACCTGCTTGGCAATATGTTCTTTCCCTAATGTAGCCAAGAGTACAGGGGCCTTCTTTACAGTGAAGGCTCATTGCTGGCGCATGTTCAAGTTGGCATCCACCAGGCCCCCTAGTCATTTTCTGCCAGGCTGCTTGCCAGCTGGGTGGACCCCAGCATGTCCTGGTGCCTGGGGTTGTTTCTCCCCAGGGGCAGGACTCGCCACTTCCCCTCGTTGAACTCTGGGAGGCTCCTAACCCAACAACACATTTCTCCAGCCTGTAAAGGTCCCTCTGAATGGCAGCATAACCCTCTGGCCTCTCAGCCACTCCTCCCGGTTTTGTCATCTGCAAACTTGCTGAGGGTACACTCTGCCCCATCATCCAGATCATTAATGACGACACTAACAGGACTGGACCCAGTATTGACCCCTGGCATACAGCACTAATCACTGGCCTCCAACATTGTGCTGCCCTCTGGGCCTGACCATTCCATTGGTTTTGTATCCACCTTGCTGCCCATCCCACCCATGTATCAGCAGCTTCTCTATGAAGATCTTACGGAGGGCAGTGCCAAAGGGCTTACTGAAGTCCAGGTAGGCAATGCCCTCTGCCCTTCCCTCACCCATCAGGCTGGTCACTTCACTGTAATATAGCTAATCCTGTGCAGTCATTTCAGTCTCTTATGTGCATATGAGTTCATCACGAGTGTTCTAAGATCTTTTGTGAATATTTAACTAAGATTTTGCTGACAAAGCATACAATGATTTCAGTAGCAAACTTTACCCAAAAAGGGCTGTCATTTTGTTATTCAGATTCACTTTATACTGAGCATGCTTTCAAAGACTCTCTTAAAAAGCCTTTTTGCAAAAATTCAGCTTGGGGGGGAAAGGAGATATCTGTGAAGACAGCTGGAAATGTATACACCTGATGATTCTCTTCAGGTTTTGAATTTCTGAAGGTAGCATACTCAGGGTGGTAGTGGTGAAGTCACTGAAACTTATGGCACTTAAGGCTCCTGTGCGTTATGGGCCTGTTAGAACAGGTCCAGAGGAAGGCTGTGAGGATGGTCAAGGGCTGGAGAACATCTACGAAGACAGGCTGAGGGAGTTGGGATTGTTCAGCCTGCAGAAGAGAAAGCTCCAGGGAAGCCTTGTAACAACTTTCCAATACTTAAGGGGGCCTACAGCAAGGCTGGGGAGGGACTCTTTCTCAGGGAGTATAGCAATAGGACAAGGAATAATGGCTTTAAACTCTAAGAAGGTAGATCTAGATTAAGATATAACGAGGAACTTCTCTATTCTGAGGGTGGTGAGGCACCAGCACAGGCTGCCCCATCCCTGGCGGTGCCCAAGGCCAGGCTGGATGGGGCTGGGGGCAGCCTGGGCTGGGGGCAGGGGTCCCTGCCCATGGCAGGGGGGGTGGGACCAGGTGCTCTGTAAGGTCCCTTCCAACCCAAACCATTCTGGGATTCTCTGATTCTAAATTTTTGGAGAATTTATTCAGTAATAAAAAGCCTTCGGTAATGGATATTTGATAATTTGAGGACTAGTCAATTACTCCTGCACTGGGTTTTCAGTAGCTCTAGCAACTGGGTGCTAAACGAGTACCTTCAAGTCATCTAGTATAGGAAACTGACAAAATTCCTATTATTTAGTAAGTGTCCTAAATTTTCAATTCTCATGGTTTTCCATCTGAATCATTTGGCATTAGTGTCCAAGTAGAATATCATCCCAGCTGGAGGAGGGAGAATACACTCAGTTAACTTTACATACAGATATATGCCCACAGACTTCTCAGATAGCAAGTCGTGCTTTGGAAAATTTTTAGATACATAACTTCAGAGCAATTCTGTTGTTGCTGAAACTATTGTCTTGAACTCAAAATTACACTGATGAAACCATTGATGGGGATATGCCTTATTTTCCAGAACAGCATCACTCTTAAACACTCGTACTTTTTGAATGCTGCTGGAGCACAACTCATAGGAAGCATTCTGTCCATATATGCTGTAGAAATCTTACCGAACTCTTCTGATTACATTTGTGGTAAGTTTGAACTAGAAAAAATAAATAAAATTAGATTGTGATTATTTGACTACTCCTTTTCAACAGTACTTGGAACTTTTCAGTTAAAGCTAATATATTTTATCTGTAAATTTCATAAAACACTTACTGAAACACTATTCAATTACTTATAACTGATATGCCTTGCAGTTACAGTTTGGTGGAAGGAATGATTTACAGTTGTTTTTTTTTTTTTTTTTGTCTTTCTAAATCCTTATCTTGCCTTACTGAATTACTGAAGTAATTCAGTGAGCTTTGGATCTTTCTAGGTAGCCAAAAAAAAAAGTTTATGTTATGTTTCAAAAGACAAATTCGTAACCTTGCACCCTTAAATGTCTTAGGGACAAAGCTGTATAAAACTTAAATGGTATATCAAAGACTGCACTAACAGTAGTGGCTTAAACCAGTGTCTTTAAACTTCTTGACCGTTCAAGTGTTAAATCACTTGATGGATTTCATACTTTTTCTAATGAAGATGGAGCTCTTTGATTGTAAAGCATGCAATATGTTTTTAGGGGCATGGTTTCATATTCATTGATTTCCATAGTAAAGTAATTCCTTCTTTCACAACATAGCTGGTCAGCAGAAGCAGATAAACTGCTTAAGATCTCCATGGGAATGTCAACTTTTAGCAGTGTTCACAGGAACCAAACTGGTTTTTGAAGCTAGCACTCCTTTCATAACAGTCCAGTGACTGTATGTTGTGGGAGTAAACACATTTTCCAAGTATTTCATTGGAGGTCAGTCTTTTACATCACTGCAGCACCGTCATGCATTTGTGGGGAGAGGGACATAAACTATTAATGGGACTATAAATTGACATTCATGTATGTGCAATTCTTTGATGAAGTACATGTGTGTATTTCAGTATATATACAGCCACTGGGCATCATTCAAACATGGTTAGTTCAGGGAAAAATATAATCTCCCACAGAATTATTGGGGATAGGGGGAAAAGCACACTTGATACCCACATACGCATTTGTTTGCACTCTTTGACCCTCAGTAAAGACAGCTTGCCCGCTACTAGAATAAAAAGTTAAAAAATTTTTTTGTGGGTTTTGTTGTTTTTAGTTTGGGTAACACTGATGTATAATATATAATAGGTCCTGATACCGTAAGTAATGGGTCTGTTCTATAAAATACAAACCCTTAGCAAGAAGAAATAAACTTGCCCTATGGAAGCTTTTTTAAAAAAAAAATAAAAAAAATCAAGTTTACAAGATTCTAAGAAGTAGGAGTAAAAGAAGGTTGACAACCATAATATTTTTGTCCTGCAGGAAAAAGAAACTTACAATTTACTGATCTTAGTCGATGGTGCATTTTCTTACGCACTAGGTATCTTCATTTAAGTGTAAGGTTTTTAATACTAGAACAAATTGGGCATGTAAATATTTTGAAATACCTGAGATTTCATAGTATTAAGTGTAGCCTTTTAATACAATACAAAAAATATCAGAACTGCTCTGAATCTATTGTACTTAGAGCTGTACAGTATCTTACTATTTGTGGACAGTTTCTCTTGCTTGCATAATAAATTAAACATTTAATAATTCAGTGAATTAAAATCTATTTTAATGTATTTATCCTACACTGAGCTTTGTTCTGTAACACTCATTGCTTCTTGCATATTAACTTGAACCAAGAGAGAAAAAAAAAAAAGAGTGCTTTAGAGTGAAATCTGCATACACGCATCTCCCTCTACTAGTTTCTTTGCTTGAGCACATTTGTGGGAAGAAACAGCTCATTCCTGAAGCCTAGAAAGCAGGATATACGTTGAAGCTAGAAGGATCATCACAAACCTAACTGTTGCTGAGCAATCCGTTGCCTAAGCCATTACCCCTTGGGTAGAGCGCCTTCTCTTCATACCCTTGAAGGCAGCACCCCAAGAGCATTGCTGCTCTTGTAAAATGTTGCTGAAAGCCTTGTGCAGTGGTGAAAGGTCACTGTGTGCCCCCAATGGACAGGATAAAATTGAAACGTGGTTCCCCCACCTTGGTCAGGGATAGGTGTGCCTGAGCAGGCCTGCAGGCTGCTCTTGTGAAGTGTGACGCTTGGCAGTCATGCTTCCACTTGTGAAAGCTGGCATTCCTGCAAAGCCACTTACCATTAAGCACAATGAAAATGGCACCTGCAAGAAAAAAAATGCTTTCTGCCTCAGCATCACTTGTGGCACAGACTACTACTTTGCTGTAACACATGCAAGAGGCATGGTGTCTTTGCTCAATACCATCTTGATTTACAACTAAGAATGGGCCAAATCTAAGACACATACAATTGCTGAGACCTACTTTGCCTAAAATAGTTGTACACGGTATTCAGAACAGAAACATGCCTCAGGGACAGAGGAGTTCTTATAATGTTGTTCTGTGCTCAAGCTAGTTATCACCAAAATTCTCCCTATTATTCTGTCACGCAGCACTATTCCCGTTACCATCAGTAGAATTTCCCTTCCCTCCTTCAGCTGGAAATAATCTTTGTAGTGCCCCAAGAACAATAATGGAGAAGCTAGTAACCCTGGGCTACACACAACACAACACACAGAAATGCTGTCAGCTCATGATTACTCTGGAGATGCACGTGTCAGCTCTACTCTTAAATTCTGACATGGAATTCAGTTAGCCTGGTTATAATCAGTTGGTTAATATTTGAAAGCAAACTTGAAACTAGTTTGAGCCAACTAGTTCTCAGTTTAGCTGAACCATCGTAGCTCTTTCCGTGCTGTTTTCCAACACTGGCAACACATCCTATTCCATCTCACTCTAATTGGTAAGTAGACTTACTGTGCCAAAGCTCACTGGACCCCTCTCTTCACTCCTTATGAGTATCTCTCCTCTTATACATGAAAAATCTGTAACTTGTTAAACATAGAATTACTTTGTGTTGTAAAACTGATAGTACTTATAAAACAAAGAAAAGATTACACTGGAACACAGTTCTACTATGACACACTTTCACCATGTTCATTGAACCATGCCGCATAAGCAGAGACGGCAACAGATGTGCAATTGTTTTTTGCTGCAGTAATGAACACCACCAATTAGTGGCAGGCTTACATTAAACTCTTAGGTTCAGCTCTTCAAATTCCACAACCTTAGAGAAGCATACAGTATCTTCCACAGAACAAACAGGATACACTTTTTTTATTCCATCAAGGAGTGATTACAAAAAAACAATACACTGGTAAAAATCAGATTCTGCCACTAACAAACATTCAATAAACATTTTATTTCAATGCAGATAACCACAACATTCAGATATAGAAATGTGCCAGGCTCTTTTTGACTGTGAAGCTACGGAGTATATTATGATTACAGTCATAACGCACTGATTAAAACCAGCATTTTAAGACAGTCTAGCAAACAAGAAAAGTAGTAGCTAGTACAAAGTTTATGAAAAGAACAACTTGGGAAAGTTTCTGAAAGCTTTCCCGTCCTTCCCCCTTCCAAAAACTGATTGTGGCTTTAAATATACAATTTAATGAAAAAAAGTCCCCAGGAGAATCAAACACTTTTCATTAAGACCTTCCCCTGGTTTACGATAACCATGCTTATCCCTCTCCTGTCCTTTTCCCTAAGGACTATAGTTTTACACATCTCAACTTCCAAGTCTGTAAGACACACAGTACTGCACACATCTCTAAGTCTTTAACAGCACGTGCCTACAGAAGTCTTTTAAAGCTTCTCCAATTGCTGCATCTTTCCTGCTTAGATGCTTCTCACACAAACTTTGTCTGTCTTCTGGTATCTTCTGTACTATAATCACAGACTTCACCAACGTGGGTTATGACCCAGAAATTTTATGTTCTCAGTGCTGCAGTACAATTCTGTCTTACAGAACTGTTAGGTGTACACATCAAGGAGACGGAACTCCCTCCAATTTTCAGGTAAAAAAAAGTACCTCCTTGTGATCAATTAACTCATAGCCCAAATAAAAAATAAAAGTAATTTGCAAAAGACAGGATACCTCAAGTACAGAAAAGCTGTTCCTGACCTACTTCTACAACAATGGGAAGCTTATCTATTTCACAAGCATTACAAAAAGAGCCGTCTTCTTTCTGGCCCCATAGCTGTAAAACAACAGAAAAAGAAGTAATGCAAAAAAAAAAAAAAAAAAAAAAAAAAAAAAAAAAACGCGCATTTATAAAAATAATATAAATTTTATAAAAAGAAGACATTTTAAAATGCGGTATGTTTTTTGTTTAATTCCTACCAATTTTACC
>CM021729.1:68962457-68978318 GCA_011074415.1 Stictonetta naevosa | reverse complement strand
CCTGCACCGGCACTGCAGAAGCAGGAATCGCGCACGCTGCGAGGAAGGGAGAAGGTCACTGGCTGTGCCCCGGCCCCTCAGCAGGAACCCCCCGGCCCCAGCCCTGGGGCCCGTGTCCCCGCACAGCTCACCTGCGCTGCTGCAAGTGCACCTCACAGGGCCCCGGCTGCCTGAGCCAGGCAGGGCCGGGGAAACACAGGCACTGGCTGCGGGGACGGGCACCGAGAGCAGCTGCCGACGGCCCCACAGCACAGCTCCACCAAATCCTTGCTCGGCGCTCCAAGCCTCGCACAAACGCTCAGCAGGAACCAAGGCACGAGCCAGGCTGGGACGGGCTCTGCCGGCGCCCCAAGATGAGCAGCGAGGGCCGTGAGGTCACAGCCCGTTGCTGGGTGACCTCAGAGCCCATCGCTGGCTGAAGTCACAACCTGCTGCGTTGCCCAGGCCCGCAGCGCTCAGCCCAGCCGGGCCCTGGCCAGCGCCAGCACCGTGCCTCTGCATGCCCCCTGGCTCTGCCACGAAGCTGCTGCCTACTCCCTGCCCTCGCCTGTTGTCTTCTGCTCCATGTTGGTGCTTCCCAGCAGCCACCCAGGCCTGGGCCCTGGCTTGCCAGTGCTCCGGCAGGTGCCCTCCTACCTCCCACTGGCCCATCCAAAACACCAACTGTTTTATAAATAAAATAAAACTGTACATACAGGGCATATTAACAAGCGTCGGGTAGGGACACCCACCATTGCAATCACAAGTACAAATGCTTCTTCTCTGAGATCCTCTGTACTTATCCAGCACGTAACAGAGCTGAGGTTTTTGGCAGATCACGCCTGACGAATCTGGTGGCCTTCTACAATGGGGTTATAGCACTGGTGGATAGGGGAGCAACTGTCCCCTACCTGGATTTTTGCAAGGCATTTGACACTGTCCTGCACTATATCCATATCTCTAAGAGCCCATCGCTCTGGGTAACCCCTAAAAACCAAAGCACGTGTCTGAGAGCATTTCCCAGATATTTTGTGAACTCCAACAGGCTTGCTGCCCTGACCACTTCACTGGAAGGCCTGTTTCAATGGCCAAGCCCTGTGTCAGTGAAAAATCTTTTCCTCAGCTCCATCCAGACCCTCCCCTGTCACAGCTCCATGCCATTCCCTCAAGTTTTTTCGCTGTCCCCAGAGAGCAGAGCTCAGCACTGGCCCCTCCGCTCCCCTCCGCTCAGTGAGGAAGCTGCAGGCTGCCAGGAGGCCTCTCCTCAGTCTCCTTCAGGCTGAACAAACGCAGGGACCTCAGCGGCTCCTCATCTGTCCTGCCCTCCAGACCCTGCACCACTTGGAAGCCCTCCTTTGGATTTTCTTTTGCTCTCCCAGTTTAGCCTTATGCGTCAATGGACTCGAGATGCCCTCAAGTCCTACACGGAAGTCAGTTAGGAAAACTTTGAAGAGAACTAGCCCTAAAATGGAGGCCTGCGGAAGCCCCCTAGTGACTGGCCGCCAGCCTGATGCAACCCCATTTACCATAACCCTTGGAGCCCGTCCCGTCAGCCCCTTGTTCACCCACAGCATCATGCACTGCTCTAGCTGCAGGCTGCTCAGTTTGTCCAGAAGGAGACAGTGAGAAACAGTATTGAAGCTGTGCTGAAATCCAAACAGGTGCCATCAGCTGGCTTCCCTTGGCCAACTAGATGGTTGACCAATTCGTAAAAGGAAATCAAGTTTGTTAAGCAGCACTTTCCCCTCATGAACCCGTGTTGGCTATGATCAATGGCTGCATTGTCCGTCAGGTGATATTAAGAACTCGCAGAATACTTTTAACCATATTTTTACCATTTTTCCCTCCCAGTTGATTGGGGGAAGTTAAATAGATAAATCCAAAAAAAGAAATATTAATAATAATAAAGAGAAAATTGTATTCATGTTCATAAGAAGAACAGGAATAAAAGAATATGCAAGGCAAAGTGCAACCAGCTCCTGACAGATGCCCATCCCATCCCCAAGGAGCAGCCCTCATACCACCCTGGCCAAGCAGGTCATGGTAATAGTTCAGCATGATGCCCTATGTTATGGAATATCCCTTTGGCCTTTTGGAATGTCCCTGTGTGAAGCATTTTTCACACGGCAGATGCAAATCTGCTCCCATCCACTGCTTTCTCTGTTGAATGTAGAAGGGCAACATTGCTGACGAATGCTCTCTTACAGCCCCCAGACTTATACGTCAATCCTTAATTATGCTGCATTTAAAACTAAAAGGGGAAAGGGAAAAGGGAAGGAAAAGAGAAAGAGAAAGGGAAAGGGAAAGGAAGAAACGGAAAGGAAAAACGAAAGGGAAAAGGAAAGGAAAAAGGAGAGGAAAGTACAAAGGGAAGGAGAAAGAAAAATTTGGGAATGATTTTTCTGTATGGTATTGAGGAGAGGATTACTCATCTTGTGTAGAATAATGAATATGGTCATAACGTTCAGTATATGGAAGGAGAAGAGTCTTTTCCCCACATTGTGTATGGGGAACAAGACTGAAGAAAAGGAACCCTTATGGATGAAACAGAAGAAATGGAGGTTAGTTTTAAAATGTTATTTCTCTAGGCCAAAGGAAAAATGCACTGAACACTAGGCCAAGGCAAGAAAGAGAAAGCTCTTTTTGAGGATAGAAATCTCAAAACCTAAGCGCAACATCAGGGGCAGATTAGGGCTGTCCAGAGGAAGAAGAAATACCCACAGAGTGAAGTGGCAAACCCATCCCTGGCTGAAGTAGGGTTGAAACCTGCAGCCTCTGTTTACACACAGGGTGGCAAGTACAGCAGCAGTCTCTCTGCAAAACAGACGTTGAAAAGAGAACACATTCCTAAAACACGGGAGAGATCCCTAACACAAGAGCTCTCGAAGTCATGAAGAGAGCAGAAGAGTGGTTTTGCATGCAGCTTTTGCTGTTTCCAGTGCTTGTTAGGGTTACGCTTTCCTTGTATACAGCACCTGCATCCAGATGCTGCAAAGCTTCCAGGTCACTCCCTGTCACATGGTGAATTTTCAGGAAGGAGAGTCCTAATGGAGGGCAACTGGGCTGCACGGACACGAATAATAAGCCTCATGCTTAAGGAAGCCAGTGTCCTCCACAATTCCACTTGGCAGTCGGTGCCTGGACACTGCCCAGTTCTGGGGGCATGGGCTTTGATAACCCCTAAGTAGTTTTTCCACCAACACGATAGGCACTTGAGCAGGTCTGCAATTAGAGGTTTCTTAGGCTATGCAGCCATAGAGCCCTGGCCCTCTGTGTTACAGGTTTGTGTAGCACCTCAGTGTAGGAGATCTTGTTCACTTCAGGGTTTCTCAAGCATTACCACAGCTCATGACCACCAATGATAATGAGAACTGCTGCTTAACATTTCCTTTTAGTAAATTATTGATAAACAGATAATTTCTACTGCACCATACCAGGAATGCCACAAGTCCTGTATCTGTTTCATAAAAGATCCTCTGTGTAATGCCCAATTACAAGAGGCATCAAAAGTTTTTCACTATGGAAAATACAGGGGTAACACAGTAAGGTTTTTGTTTGTTTGTTTTTAATAAAATTTAAATTTTGTTTGAAATCTGTTTTGTTTAGAAATTGTCTTTACTTAGAGGAAAGTCTGAAAAATACTTATCTCAGAAATGATAGTTTGTGTTACATCTAAACCCAAGATACTTTTCTTTCCTATTTATTTATTTATTTTTCCCTGGGACTTTCATGATGGAAAGCAGACATAAACATCTGAGACTTTCCTTTTCTATTTATTAGTTTTGTTCTGAAGCAATACGACAAGACTCAGGGATGTGCTGTTTGAAGGAAGCTTCAAGATCCTGGCCCCAGGTGCTAAGAATAGGGAATTGGCAGTGCAAAGAATCACACAATGCAATCGGCAGCATAATCTCTGATCTTGGAGTTACTGTTCAAACTTTATCCTGTCTGCATCTAAAGACTGATACAATGCCATTGAAATTAATGCAGGCTTTGACTCTTACAGTCAGAGTAAAAATTATTATCAGTCTCTTAGGAAAGTCATTAGAAAATCCTGAATGGTCAGAGGTATTGGACCTTTCCAACAAATATTAAGTAACATTACCTGGGCAAGAATAGTATTTTACTTCTGGTAAGACCGAATGTATGAGAAATATGTGAAAAGGAACTGGACGTTATATTACACTATTCATAAAGCCTTTTTTCCCCTGAAATACTTTGATTAAATGCATTTTTAAAGTGTATTTCAGAGCAGTGCATTTTAGTGCAATAAGTCATGTTTTTGTTGTTTATAAAGTGTTTGTGTTTGGTGATACTTAGATTTCAGTCATCAGGTGTCCCGTAAAAACGATCACTTTGCACTGCAGGTTTTAATATTTATTCAGGTATGAATTACATTGCCCACAGTATGACTCGAAGGAGGCTATAAATAAAGAAACTCTATCATTTTTGAAATTCCAGTATCTCAGCACTTCCAATCTGTGAATGCTTTATCCATGCTAAAGACAGAAGAG
The DNA here is from genome assembly GCA_011074415.1 of Stictonetta naevosa. NCBI lineage: Eukaryota > Metazoa > Chordata > Aves > Anseriformes > Anatidae > Stictonetta > Stictonetta naevosa. The sequence goes on along the minus strand of CM021729.1, from coordinate 68,973,825 downwards.
ATCGCTACCTGAGGGAGATCTGCAAGCACTCTGCACAGGAAAAGAAAACAAGGAAAGCCACTAACCTTGGCATGTTGAAGCACAGAATATTTTAGCTAAAGTTTTGTTCAGAAAAAAGGATTTTTGCCCTGGAGTAAGCAGGGATGATTGACAGCGCTTTAAACCTGGATTCAAAGGCGCAAAGGGACAAAGCCAGGCCTGCCAGTGATAAGCTATGAACTGCACACCAAAAACTGAGGAAGTATGTGCTAGCAAGACCCTTCAGTCTGCCCAGTGAGGGGCTGAGTTCAATGAAGCACATCTGAAATGTTTCTCCACAAGTGCACACAGCATGAGAAACAAGCAAGAGGAGCTCGAGGCCTTGGCCCCATCCCAGAGCTACGACACTGTTGGCATGAGTGAAACCTGATGGGAAAAGGAAGTACAGGCCTCAGCTCTGTGGGAAGCCAGATTGTGGAGCAGATACTCCTGGAAACTATTCTAAGGCACATGGAAAATAAAGACGTGAGTGGTGACAGCCAGCATGGCTTCACTAAAGGTTTGCCTTGACTGACAAACCTGGAGGCCTTCTACAGTGGGGTTACGGCATTGGTGCATAGGGGAAGAGCAACTGACATCGTCTACCTGGACTTGTGCAAAGCATTTGGCACTGTCCTGCACAATATCCTTGTCTCTAAGTTAGAGAGACATGGATTTGATGGATGGACCACTCGGTAGGTAAGGAATTGACTGGATGGTCACACTCAAAGAGTTGTGGTCAATGGCTCAATGTCTAGGGGGAGGCCAGTGAGGAGTGGTGTTCCTGAGGGGTCACTATGGGGACTGGCACTGTTCAACGTCTTGGTTGCTGACATGAACAGTGGGATTGAGTGCACCCGCATGGGGAATTGTGGTGGTTTTACTCAGGTGGGCAGCCAAGCTCCACCACAACCGCTCTCTCACTCCCCCTCCTCAAAGAGGAATGGGGAAAAAATACGATGAAAAGGGCTCAAGGGTTGAGATAAGGACGAGGAGATCACACAGTAATTATCGTGATGGGCAAAACAGACTCAGCATAGGGAGATAGTAAGATTTATTGCCATTACTAACAAGCTAGAGAAGTGAGAAACAAAGGAAAGAAACCAAGAGCACCTTCCCCCCCCATCCACTCTCTTCCACCTCCTCCCCCCGAGCGGCGCAGGGGAACAGGGGAATGGGGGTTATGGTCAGTCTGTAGCGCTTCTTCTCTGCTGCTCCTTCTCGGTCACTCTCGTCCCCTGTGCTGTGGGGTCCCTCCCACGGGATGCAGTCCTTGCTGAACTGATCCAGCGTGGGCTGCCCACAGGCAGCAGCTCTCCAAGAACTGCTCCAGATATGGGTCCGTACCACGGGGTCCATCCCTCAGGAGCAAACTGCTCCAACCTGGATCCCCCACGGGCAGCAGCTCCTGCCAGGTCACCTGCTCCTGCGTGGGCTCCTCTCCACAAGCTACAGGTCCGGCCCGAATTCTGCTCCGGCAGGGGTCTTCCACAGGCTGCAGCCTCCATCAGTGCAGGCCCACCTGCTCCACCGTGGTACTCCATGGGCTGCAGGGGCACAGCCTGCTTCACCATGGGCCTCACCACAGGCCGCAGGGGACTTCTGCTCCGGCGCCTGGAGCACCTCTCCCCCTCCTTCCTCACTGACCTTGGTGCCTACAAGGCTGTTCCTCACTCCTCTCACTCTCCCAGCTGCTGTGTGGTGCAGCGTTTTTTTTCCCTGTCTTAAATCTGCTCTCACAGAGGTTCAAACAACATCACTTATTGGCTCAGCTCTAGTCAGCAGTGGGGCCCTTACCAAACATGGGGCAGCTTCTAGATCCTTCTCACAGAAGCCACCCCTACGGCCCCCTGCCACCAAAGCCTTGCCACGCACACTGCAACCCCTCACACAAGGGCGCTTTGTCCCGCTGCCGCCGGTAAATTCCCTTCCCTCACATGCCTCCTGTGGCAGCGGCAGCCACCACCACAACGACGGGGCACGTAACACCCAGAACCCCCTCGGAAATCCAACAGGTTCCCTGAAACGTTTCCTTTTTTTGTTTGTTTGTTTGTTCGTTTGTTTTGAGCCCAAACATTTTATTTTTATTTTCCACTCACCAGGATCCGGCGGCGCCTCCTGCGCGGGTCGGCGGCGGCATCGCGGCTGCGGTAGAGGCGGAAGCGCAGGGCGGCGGGGCGCCGCAGCTGCCCATTGGCGAAGGTCACTGCGGGCGGCGGGTAGAGGCCGTCACACCGGGACGTCGCCATCCCTCCCCCTCTCCCTCTCTCCCTCTCTCTCCCTCCCTCCTTCCCACTGCCCTCCCTCCGGCCCTCCCGGCCCTCACCAAGCACCGCCGGCTGCTCCGCCTCGGGGTCCCCGCGGTAGCTCCAGGTGGCGGCCGCCATGTCGCGGGGCCGCCCGCCGCGCCACGCGGCGCCGCCCAACCGCCGCGCGCCTTGCTGACGGGCGCCGCGCCGCCGCACAGCAACGGCGGCGCCCATTGGCGCCGCCGCTCCGCCCGCCGAGTCACTTCCGCCAGGCCGTGCGGCTGACGAGAGGCCGCCACCGCCGCTGCCCTGCCCGGCCCTGCCGCCGCCTCCCCTCCGCCGCAGCCCCGGGGCGCTGTGAGGGAAAGGTAGGTCCGCGGTGCCGCCGGTGTCAGCGGGAGCCGGAGCCCGATTGAGCAGGCGTCCTCTTTGATGTCCCCGGCCCTTCCGGATTGTCTCAGAAAGAACCCGGTTACTTCAGCGTACGTACGAAGTCGCTGTGAATTGCGGCCTTAAATCGTGGCTTTTTAACAGGGATAATCAAAAAATTCCCCTTTTACCTCCTCGTTGCGTGTGCTAACATCTACAGAGTGTCCATGTAGGCTTCTGTCTGGGATGGTTCAGAGCATTCGCTGTTGAAGTGAGTTTTTGAAGAGTTCAGCTGCTTCGGGATGAAATACGGCGGGCATCCATGGCGCTGGTCGTGTGGAAGCAGATACTGGCACAGGCTGGAGATGTAACGTGCTAGTTGTGGTTTCACCAATCCGGGCAGCCAGACCCTGCTGCAAATACTCTCCAACCCCACTCCCCCTCCTCAAAAGAGGTCTGGGAGAAGAAAATATACTGGAAAGAGAAAACAAAAAAAACTTAACAAGTTGTGGTAAGAATAATTTAATTAAAAGGAAGAGGGGAAAAAAAAAATGAAAAAAAAAAAAACTAAAACAGGCAAAGGCCATGTGGAAGCACCCAGAGAGAGAAAAGAAATTACTCTCGTAGTTCCCATCAACAAGCAATGTTTGGCCGTGTCCCAGGAAGCAGGGCCTCAGTATCCATAGCAGTTCTTTGCGAGGATAGACGTCTTCATAACGAGAGCACCCCTGTCTTGTTCCCCTTCCCCAGCTTTTATTGCTGAGTGTGACACCATACAATATGGGATATCCCTTTTGTTTTGGTCAGCTGCCCTGGTGGTGTCCCCTCTCCACCTCTTGCCCACCCACAGCCTCTTTCCAGTACCTTTCAGGATATGAAAGAGTACTTAGTTATAGAATAACCTCTTACTCTTCTCTGCAGGGCTGGTGCGGTGAGCAGCAGGTTTTGCAGTGCACTTTATCCTTTCTGATTCGTAGACAAGCTCTAAGTCATATTCCCTGACAACAGGGAGACAAATGCTCTAAGTTGAACTGTGTTTAAAACCTGGCAAAGCAATCACCTCAAATGTGGTGCTCTAAGCTCAAGCATCAGCCAGAGTTGCTCGTTGCTGATGTTTTCTGTGACGTTTCATGGACGCATGAAGAACACCTTTCATGGCAGGCATTCACCACATGGAAGTGTATGTAAAGGCAATGTAGTGCTGCTATTTCACGGTTTCACTTGTATGGGGCAATGATGGGTCTTTTAGACTACTTTTAACTAAAAATCCACCTTTCACTCAGTCTGAAAATGTTGTTAGTGTGCATTTTTCAAAGTCATGAAACTTGCTCAAAATGTCAACGTTAAGGCTTCCTTTCTGCCTGCCTCTACCATACACCCACCTAGATAGCCTATTTAAAAAACAGTCAGTAGAAAGAATATTATAAAATGTATATTTCAGAGTTCAGGGAAGCTTTTTAAGTAATGTAATATTTCTAATACAATGGTTAAATGCATTATGAGTTTATTGTAGTGTTTTGTAAAACATTATTATGGCTGATTGAGTTAGTAGTTATTAATACCTTATTGACAAACTTTCAAGTGTTGTCTGTTTTCCAGGGATTCCCACAGTCTTGGTGCTTATGATAACGCTTTCAATTAAATATAGTTTTTTGGGAAAGGGCTTTGAGGTACAACTAAAACATTGTCCTTTGTTTATTTTATGAGGAGAACCCAAGTTTCTGGGCACCTTTCAGTAGCATCTTTCAACTATATATATCAACGTCCTGCATCTGGGTCGGAGCAATCCCAAGCACGATTACAGGCTGGGCAATGAGTAGATTGACAGCAGCCCTGAGGAGAAGGACCTGGGGTTGTTGGTTGATGAGAAGCTCACCATGAGCTAGTAATGTGTCCTTGCAGCCCAGAAAGCCCCCCGTACCCTGGGCTGCACCAACAGCAGTGTGGGGGCAGCCTGGTCTAGCGGGTGGTGTCCCTGCCCATGGCAGGGGGCTGAAACTGGATGATCCTTAAGGTCCCTTCAAACCCAAACCATTCTGTGATGCCTCATCTAAGGCCCACTGACGGTGTGATTTAGCAAAGCATTAATCTAAGTTCCCTGGGTACCCAGAAGGCCAGGTGGAAGTGGTCTGTGACCTTCGTGAAGGCTGCAGAAACTGGCTGCTGAAACCACCCTGCACAGCTGGAAGCACCTGTGTTCTCCATCCAAGTAGGCATTTGCACAGCATTTGGCAGTGTACATGACTCTGTGGTCATGGAGACGTGTAGAGACTTTGAGACTTTGGCTCGTTCTAAAGGAAGTGATGAGGATGTGCAGCACATGACTGTTTCAGGGGAGTCTTTTTGGCCAGCTGTTCCTGAAAGTTGAGCTGTCACTGAGCCAGGAAAAGAAAGAAAGACTAAGGGGGTGTCTCTAGATATAGGCTGTTCAGAAATTTCTTGATATTGACTTAGATGCTTTGCATATATTTAGTGACCTGAAGTCACTATCTCACCTAATACCTCATGTGCATTCTATTTAGTATACAACTCAAATCTAACTTTCTGGTTTTCAAGCAAGTCGTGTAGAAGATCTCAGCTACTCTGTGTTTCTTGATTTTGGTTTGAGGACTTCTACCTCTATGGTGTAGTAAATGTCTGGGCATGGCTTTGCTCCTGATGACCCTTTGCAGCTGAAGCAGCTGGTGCTGGGCCTTGCGCTTTTGCCTCTGGAGCAAATGTGCAGGTAGAACAATCCTGTTCTCAGCTGCATATGTGGCACAGTAAAGCTCTCCTGCCCTGGCTGCCTTTGTGGGCAGTGGTAGTTAAGCTTCAGCACTGTTGTATTTTTTTAAATACTTGTGGTTAATGCCACTGTTCAGGTACAGTCTGTAGGAAAAAGAGATCCCCTCCTTGTCCTTATTCAGGAGATGCCTGGTGCTCTCAGTGTCTCTGCCTGTATGCTGCAGCACTGCTCACGGTGCAGGTCAGCCTGGGATGTGAAACTTCACAGCCTTAGAGCTGCTGCTCCGGAGTGGGGAGTGAGTCGAGAGCAAAGCTGGCCCACATAAAGGTCCCGCACAGGTGAACGTAATGCAGTGATGGTAGTCCAAAGGGAAGGAAAGAGTTTCTTTGGTGCTTGTGGCAACTCCTAGGCCTCCCTGTCTGCTTTTTATCCTCTCCCTAAATTCTCCCTAAATCTTATTTTTTAGTCCCATGAAGCCAAGGACAGGATGTTATGCCAGAGATGACACCTGGCTCATCTCAGAGCCGAGCAAATAAACAAAAAATTGTTTCACAGACCCTTTTCAGCTTTCCGGAGAAGCCTGGCTGGACGGGAGTTTTCCTCACAGAGGAGGAAGTCCATGTGCTGTGGTTGGTGAAACAAAGGAAGACATTTGTTTAACTAGACGTGCAAAAGCTGGAAAGGCAGGCAGCTATGTAGCAGCACTGGTCACAGAGCAGCCCTGACCTCTATCACATTACAAATACTTCCTGCTGGGACTTGTGGCTCTTCAGTCTCCTTGAACTGGGCATTGCGTTCCTGAGATGCTGCTTTTTCTGCTGATCCTTCCAAGTTAATGGTGTGCGGTACACTATATTATGTAGAATGCTGCACAGTGCACTGATTTGGAGGTAAATGGTTACTATATATACAGGTTAACAAAATTGCGAAGTCATTAACATCCATGTTACCAAATGCTACCAGTTTTCCTCTGAATGAGTGCGTGTGCTTCACAGGTACTGTCTGCAGCCTCCACACAGCTTCTGAGCAAAGTCATTGTGTAAAGTGAACCACCTGTGGGGATGAGTTTCAAATACAAACATTATTTCTAGGCAGACTTTACTTTTCTTTATTGGTAGGATGTGTCTGTCAGAAACTCTTTATGCACGTTACTTGTATTAGTCATGGCTGCTCATGTGCAAATGCAGCACATGGTTTATTCACAACTTGTGTGATAAGTGAAGTAAACATGTAAACTTGAGGACAAAATTTCTGTGCTAGTAGACTCATGTTTGACCCCTTTTCAAAAGAGTAATTCTGTGTGACCTTTTACTGTAGCTGCTTTACAGTTGTGTCACATGATACTTTGGTATTGATATTGAAAAACAAACGTTAACACAAGGCTGTATGTAGATGGACATACATTCCCTCCTTCCAAGCAACCTTTCCTTTCCCCAGATTTCGCACTTTGTTGATTTCTTATGAGAAAGAGTAGAGGTGACACCTCATTAGTCTTACGGTGAGTACTAAGATTTTATTTATGTTTGGTTGCTGAAAATTTCTGAAAAAAACACCTGAGTTTGTCTAGTTGTCTTGAGTAGTGCATTGTTTTATACAAAGCTCTCTGTAATTTCCTTATGGACCAAGAAGGTTCGTAAGAAATGGTGAGTATAGAGACAGCTCTTAATGTCTGCTAAACTTTTCTGTCTTAGTACCATTTTACGTATTTTCTAGAAAGAACGAAGGAGTGCATCCCAGTTGATATGCTATAGTGGATATGAAAATTGTGTTACACTTCTGATAGATAAAGGTTGCAGTTTGAGATTTTTTCACCCATGTGAAAAGCGGGTATGTGATCAATGGTTCAGTGCAGTAGCTGAGAAACTGCAGAAAGTAATTTGCAGAAGGCAAGAGCTGGATTAAATGAGACTGGCATTAAAGTTCAGACCTCAGTGGGAGTTTATCTAATACCATAAGCAATTTAACAGAGCTTCCAGTGGATTCTTCACAATTAGTTTTTGTTGTTTCTGTTTTTTTGTTTGTTTGTTTTTAATATAACCAGGATCTGATGTTTTACTATAGAGTAAGTTTTAGTTTGGACAGAAATTAACAGAGGCACAATGTCCTGCGTTATTCAGTTTGCAGTGGAGCTGCCTGTGACAAGTCTGATGCTTAGGTAGCTGTTGTGCAAGTCCACCTCCATGACAGAATCATTTTTTTTTTTTTCCCCTTGTGCTCTTTGCAAGATTGCTAGTTCTGATACAGTAAGAGTGCGGCAGGGTTGAGTTAAGATCTAGTTATTGTTCATCTGTATTTTAGCCATCATCCTTCCTTTTTAAACCCAGTCTGACTGTGGTCTAAGTAGAACCTCATCCATTTTTAATATTATAGTTTCTTCTGCTTTGTTTTATAGGATCATGGATTTTCCAGGACACTTTGAGCAAATCTTTCAGCAGCTCAATTACCAGAGGCTTCATGGCCAACTTTGCGACTGCGTCATTGTAGTGGGAAACAGGCATTTCAAAGCCCATCGCTCTGTTTTGGCAGCGTGTAGCACTCATTTCCGAGCTCTCTTTACTGTAGCAGAAGGAGATCAGACCATGAATATGATTCAGCTGGATAGTGAAGTGGTGACAGCAGAAGCTTTTGCTGCTCTCATAGACATGATGTACACTTCCACACTAATGCTTGGAGAGAGCAATGTTATGGATGTCTTGCTGGCTGCATCTCACTTACATTTGAACTCCGTTGTTAAAGCATGCAAACACTACCTTACTACCAGGACACTGCCAATGTCTCCACCGACTGACAGAGTTCAAGAGCAAAATGCACGCATGCAGAGGTCTTTCATGCTTCAGCAGCTTGGGCTAAGTATTGTGAGCTCTGCCTTAAATTCCAGTCAGAGCTCAGAGGAGCAACCAAACACAATGAGCTCCACAATGAGAAGTAACATAGAACAGCGCACTACGTTTCCGATTCGCCGTCTCCACAAGCGTAAACAGTCTTCAGAAGATCGGGCCAGGCAGCGCATGAGGCCTGCCATAGATGAGTCTGCTTCTGATGTGACTCCAGAGAGCGGGCAGTCAGTAGTTCATTCACGGGAGGATTTCTTTTCAGCAGATTCACTGAAGATGGTGGACAACGCAAAGGCTGATGCCATCACTGATAACCACGAGGATAGTACTATTATGTTTGATCAGTCTTTCAGTGCTCAGGAAGATACTCAAGTGCCCAGCCAGTCTGACAACACTGGAGGAAACATTCCACAGATGTCCATGGCATCCCAGGCAACACAAGTGGAAACCAGCTTCGACCAGGAGGCTGCATCTGAGAAGAACAACTTCCCATGCGACAATCCAGAGGTCAGTTTAAATGAAAAGGAGCACATGAGGGTGGTGGTTAAATCTGAGCCTTTGAGCTCCCCGGAGCCTCAGGATGAGGTGAGTGATGTCACGTCCCAAGCAGAAGGCAGTGAGTCTGTTGAAGTGGAAGGAGGAGTTGTCAGCGCAGAAAAGATAGAGCTGAGTCCTGAGAGCAGTGATCGTAGCTTTTCTGATCCACAGTCCAGTACCGATAGGGTGGGAGATATCCATATTATGGAGGTGTCAAATAACCTGGAACACAAGTCATCTTTCAGTATCTCAAATTTTCTGAATAAAAGCAGAGGTGGCAGCTATGGTGCTAGTCAAAATAATGATGACAACATTCCAAATACAACAAGTGACTGCAGAATGGACAGCGATGCATCTTACTTGATGAGTCCAGAATCGGGGCCTGCTAGTGGTCATTCATCTGCCACGGTCTCTCATGTTGAGAACCCTTTCAGTGAGCCTGCAGACTCTCACTTTGTTAGACCAATGCAGGATGTGATGGGTCTTCCCTGTGTGCAGACTTCGGGGTACCGGGCTGCAGAACAGTTTGGCATGGACTTTCCACGGTCGGGCTTGGGCCTCCATTCCCTCTCAAGAGCAATGATAGGCTCTGTCAGAGGGGGAGCGAGCAGCTTTCCAGGCTACCGCCGCATAGCCCCCAAAATGCCTGTTGTGACCTCTGTCAGGAGCTCCCAGCTGCAGGATAACTCATCTGGTTCCCAGCTGATCATGAATGGGACCACTTCTTTCGATAATGGGCACCCTTCACAACCTGGCCCACCACAGCTGACAAGGGCATCCGCAGATGTTCTTTCAAAATGTAAGAAAGCCTTATCTGAGCACAACGTCTTGGTCGTAGAAGGTGCACGCAAATACGCATGCAAGATATGCTGCAAGACTTTTTTGACCTTAACGGACTGTAAGAAACACATCCGTGTGCACACAGGAGAAAAGCCTTATGCCTGTCTGAAGTGTGGCAAACGATTCAGCCAGTCCAGCCACTTGTACAAACATTCCAAAACAACCTGCCTGAGGTGGCAGAGCAGCAACCTACCTAGCACTTTGCTTTAACCGTTTCCACCCTCCAGCCTGAATGAGAGTGCCAGTACAAACTCGTAACTCTCTGAAGCACTGCAGGAACATTAACACTATTTTGCTCAAGCTAAGAAGCTGCTCTCATAGATCCGTGAACACTTGTGTGTGGTTGTGCCACACGCAAACGTCTTGGTTCTGTAAATTGGGGATAATACCATACCTACCTCACAGGGGTGTGGTGAGGCTTAAACAACTCTTAGTGAAGGACTTACTGGTCCTCAGAAGTCAGCGCTACACAGTCTGTCGATGTGTGAAACGTTACTGTTACGTACATGCAAGCCTGGAGCTCATGGGGATACAGCCCTTAAAACTAAGTTCCTTTGCGTGGCAGAGGAGTCAGGATGGAGTGAGAGTAATCTCATGAAGTGACACATTTCAAGAATGAGAAAGTGAAGTGCAAATTTCCTTTTTTTTTTTTTTTCCGAAGTATTTTGTAAAAGTGAAAACATTTAAATAAATAACCTGCAAAAATCAAGTTGTTGCATTATGTGTGAACAGTAATGCAAAGAGCTGTTTATTGCAGATTGCGATTGCGTCTCTTTAGAAGAAAAACAACTTTGGATGCACCTGTCTGACATAAAATGCTTTAAAATATACTAATTATAAAATAGTTTTAGAGTTCTGAATGTATGTTTGCCTGTTTTGTAGTAAAGAACACTGTGTAATGAAGGTGCTTAAATTAAATCCAAGACAAGTAACTTTTGGACTACCACTTGTATATATACTTGGAATACAGCAAGATCTGGATTTTTCACTGATTTTTTTTTTTTTCTGTAAAAGAAACTTGTATTAAGTGATAAGTGAAGTACTGTTTCTTGTTTGTGCTATTCTTAGCAGTATCTTAACCAATTTGTATTTCCTATCTTAAAATTCCATATACACAAAAGTCTGAAAAGAGCTTGTCTTTGTCTGTTTTGTTATTTTGAATGAGACAGAAAATTTGTGATGGCATTTTTCTTGTGTTTAAGATAGTCTCTTGCTGTTCCCAGACATGCCGACAGTCAGTCTGATCTACTTCACTGCATAAGCATGTTGTTCTTTTCTGGTACTCTTCTCTTCAGGCTTTAATTTTCTCCTCTGTACACTTACTTTCCCTTGCAATTATGGATTGTTTTTTACATCAGAGGAGTCAGGAATGATCCTTGTTTGCCATATTTATTTATGTTTCTATGTAAAGTGTAGTAAACAAATTCAGTCCTTTTGTTTAAAGTAGTGTCATAAATGTACCTTTCTACATAAAGTTAAAAAAAAAAGAATAGCATAAATTTAATTAAAAAAATAGCACTGCACACTTTGTAAAGCAGAAATTTGGTGATCTTTGTTCTTTGAGAGAACCGTGTACATCTTGTTTAATTTCCTCCTCTTTGATACCATTGTAGCTAATAGTATTTGCAGTGTGTTTTATTTTCTTTGTTAAAGATGAACGTGAACTACCAGCTTTCAGAATGCTGGGTTTCTGCATTTTGGAGCACTTCTGCTGTTCTACCATATCGAAGCTGGGTCAGGGCTTCAGCACATCCACACTACTCTGGAGAGACAGATGATTGATGTTTCCTGGCATT
>CM021729.1:68944715-68962357 GCA_011074415.1 Stictonetta naevosa | reverse complement strand
AACAGAAAATAAAATCCTAATACACAGTCCCATAGGTCATTTATTGGGATGAACTGTGAACACTGCTGAAGATTACAAACCAAACATTCATTGTCAGACCAAAGGAAACATAAAAAGATTTCTATACCTGGCTTTATGTGAAACAGTAGTCAGCTAATGAAGAAATGTCTAGTTACACCTCTCCGTGCTGAAAATAAATTTGCCAAGTGTCTGTCAATGTGTCACTTGCACCTTGAGCATCCAAGGTAAACAGGAACATGGAAACATGAGTGATTGGATTGATTCCTTTAAAAAGTTAAGAGTTCTTTATTTAATGGTCATATTTGTAGCTCTTGATTTTTAAAGAATTAAAACAATGTGACATTTTTAAAAAGCTTTAGGATATGCCACTTTTTTTTTTTTTTTTTTGATAACCATTTTGATATTGGGGGACTGAAGGCATTGAGGGATACTAAATAATCTCACTAAAACATGAATAAAATACAATATTTTGTACTTCAATATATTCTTGTTGGTGTCTTGCCTTATCGGTAGCATTCTGGCTCATTGTTTCATCTTCCTTGCATTTCTACCATTCTGTTAAAAACTAGATTTTTTTTAATATACATTTTCTACAATGCATCTGAAATCCTACAGCATGTAGGAATAAAGCAGCTGTGTGAGTACAGAGATTAATTAAAAACTGATGTGATCAGGTAAACGTATTAAACTGTACTTTTTTTAATCTGTTCTTTTATAATAAATTTTCTTGTTGTTGTGAAATACCGGACCTTGTGTGGGAAGACTCCTCTCCTTTCTTAAAGAAAAAAAATAAATAAACTTGTAGCATCCTTGTAGGTAGCAACTTTGATTTTCTATTTTCATTGACATTTAGTGCTTTTGGAGGAGCATGCTGCAAATCCAGGAACTTGTGGCTGACTTGTTGCCTTTCTAGTTTTCCAGTATGATACAGTATCTTAGAATGAAAGCTCCACTTAGCTCTCCCTTATTGTAAAATGAAAAGTAGCTCATCTCAAAACATGATAAAATTGCCAAAGAGCTTATCACCCTGACTTGTGTTCCATGCTAAACTGTACAGACCCTACGGTGAGATCTTGTGTGAAGATGTCAGTGAGTTAGCATTTTGAAACATCAGAAAATATTTTTTGTGCTGCTGTATTTGACTTGATTTACTTTTTATTGTGGTGTGTTTGCCAACAACATAATTAATTGACTAAGCACGTAATTTTTGTGTGTTTGAGTTCTTTGTCTCACTTTGCAGTGCACAATTGAAACGTGGGCACACAGGCATGTTTGTCAGATGAGGCAAAGCGCATAGTACTGCTTGTGGCAGGCCTCCATTATGCTGGGGTTTGAGTAAAGCTTTGGGCACTCTTCCCCAGCATTCTTCTGGACAAACTGGCTGCTCACAGCTTGGACGGGTGTAAGTTTTGCTGGGTAAAGAAACAGAGTGGCGGGAGAGCTGCCTGGCAGAAAGGGACCTGAGGTATTGGTTGACAGACATCTGAACAAGGAGCCAGCAGTGTGCTCAAGTGGCCAAGAAGGCCAACAGCATCCTGGCTTGTCTCAGAAATAGCATGGCCAGCAGGACTAGGGAGGTGTTTGTCGCCCTGTACTTGGCTCTGGTGAGGCTGCACCTTGAATGCTGGGTTCAGTTTGCCCCCCCCCCCCCCAACACGAGGGGCATTGGGGTGCTGAGGGGTGTCCAGAGTAGGGCAATGAGGCTGGTGAAGGCTCTAGAGAACAAGGCTGGTGAGGAGCAGCTGAGGGAGCTGCAGTTGTTTAGCTTGGAGAAAAGGAAGCTCAGGGGAGGCCTTACCACTCCCTACAACTACCTCAGAGGAGGTTGTTGCAGGGTGGGGTCTATTTGATGGGAAATGGTCCATTGCCTGGATCTTCCTCCCAAAATGGAAGCTGGCCAAAGGATGTCTGGAAAGCCTTTGGATTCTGGAAGTATTCCTGCTTTTGTACAGAGATTATTCACATTTTTCATCTGGATGAGCTCCCTCTTGGAATCCCCTCTTGGCAAGGGACCATGAGTAAGTGTCTGGGTAATGGCAGGATTATTTTTTATAACAACATTTGAATGCCCATCACTGACCTTCCTGATTTTACAGCAGAGGACAGCTAAGGTATCTGAATATAAGGGAATGAAGGCTGGTTTGGTAACTTGTTCAGAAAAGGTATTAATGCTGAGGAGACTAAACTATGTATAATGGCACAATTCATGTCTTGAATAGGCAGTACTGTAAACATTTAAATAAAGTATAAAAGCAATCTTTAAATACTATATTGTTCTCTTAATTTTTCTTCATAACACATGCAAATAAATCCAGTCTGGAGCTTACTATGATACTGTGCTTGTCACTGTCAGTGGCCACTGCAGGACACACATTCAGTTGGCTGGATGTTAGCTAGAAGAAAGACTTCCACAGAGTTCCTCAATCTCACTGAATTTGTCCGCCAGTATCTCCTGCTCATACCTCAACCCTGTAAAACATTGTCACGGCAAAGAATGAATTCCTCTGTTCAAGCAGTCCAAGACAAGGGGCTGTCCCTGGCAGTGGTCATTTAAACATCAGTATGTACTTCGGAGGTTCTCTAGTACAGCAGTTACTCTCACTCAAGTGCTCAGTTTTACCACCTTCACTGCTTTTGCGTTACGTGGTTGCACCTGACCCTTGCAGACTGCTGAAAGTAACAAGCGTGACGCTCGGCTTCACAGCCACCAGCTGCTTGTCCAGGGTGACTGCTTTTCTCTGCCCGTTCGTTGCTGTGCTCCAGTGGTCCAGGCTCTCTTCCTCCAGACTCATGCAGTTGATGAATGTGGAAATCACTGTGCTGGTGTGAAATCCCGTGTCCTTCCTCTTCAGCAGAGCTGTTGGGAGCCTCCTTGTTTTACATCAGTAGCATCAGCCAAATAACCACCAAAACAGGTCACTTAAAAGTGATTGCCTACTCTTTATGCCAGTCTTGAATAATAAATACTTATTCTTAGTAAAAAATAATTGTGAAAGCCTGTATAATTATATTTTTTATTGTTTCTGGTAGAATATATTGTTCATTAGTGCTTGTAATTATGGTTGTTATTGAAACAACAGTAATATCATCAAAGAAAGAGATGCTGCCAGCACACCTGTGCCAGCACACCTGCAGTAGCATTTCCGGGAAGGTGCTACTTCCCTACAGAAAAATTCAAGTAAATCTTACCTGTTTGTTTGTTTGTTTAAAGCAGTGTTATAACCTTTGAGGGTTTTAGTCTGTTTTTAACACGGAGTGATTGGTGAAAACACTTTCAATCTTGTCTTTGAACAAGATGTTTGCTAAACCAGTTACTCTTGCATAAAATTAATTTCTCCCAAGGAACAGTGTTTTCTTTCTGATATCACAGGGAATCAGGAAGAATGAGGTACGTAAGAAAAAACTGACATTTTCAATGGCTGGCACAACAAAGTGATCCACAGCTGCAGCAGGTGCTGCTCTTGAAGAAATTCCAAGACACAATACCTGAAATGTGCTTCTATCACTCAGGTAGTCTTATTTGCAAGTTCACGTGTATTTCTTAGTGAATTTGGGGAATCTAATGGAAGTGCTTGGGTAGCAGTTCACTTACACTTAAGTATTTCTCGTATCATTAAAGGGGTCACAATAACCTTTTGAATACTTAGCCAGCATCCTTCAGTGTTACAGTAACAGCACCAATATCAGAATATTTATAAAGCTCTCAGAAATTGTACAGACAAACAAAGTAATCTGACTTTTGACTGTTTAATAAATCAAAGGTTTTCAGCGTCCAAGTAAATCCTGTTGATTTCTGCTAAGTCATCTGCAAACTTTCCAGCCAATTAAAATGCTTAGAAGCCCATTTCCTTTCTACTTACCCCCACAGCTACAAACCTTTCCTTAGTCAGCAAAGGTCTTGTTAGAAGCTTCCCAAATACTTTCTGGTTCTGGTGGGCAGGTATGTAGTAATACATAAGGCTTGTGAATCAAACTGTATTGATGAATATGTCAGATACCCTCTGAGGCATGAAGTACAGGTCTTTCTTAAACTCTAGCCAGCTTTGATAACTAATTAATGAACACCTCCCTATAGCTTTTATTGCTATCAGAGTATGGTTCATTAAGCATCAAGAGAAAATTAAGTACAGAATTCAGCATGGAGAATACTTTCCATAGGACGGAACAAGCAGTACAGGACACACGAGGTGAAGTTAAAAGAATTTCCAAGCACAGGCTTTTCTCTTTCTTGTGCGTGCTTTTCTTTTTTTCTTTTTTTTTCTTTTTTTTTTTTTAAGCCTGCACTTCACAACAGGCAGGCTTAGCACACTGCCAGCTGCCTTTCTCCCCTCCTTTCTCATTCTCAAGATTTTTTTTTTGTATTATTATGCAATACCCCGCTCTGCTTTTATACAGGATGAAAGTTGGGGGAAACAGCACACTGCTGCTTTCAGAGATACAGACTTGAGAACTTTTATTCACCCTTGCCAGAATCCTTCAAGAGCTGAATAATAACAAAGACTAAATTAAGCAGTTGGGGCACGTTATGGTTTGTTACCATCCTGGACTTTTCCTCCAAGCGTCACTGTACACCCAGACAGTGCACTGCTGGACAGAGCACCACACTGTTGTGTTGCTGAAGAGCTGCGTTGGGTGGGACTATATAAAACACGACTCCCTGAAGTAGAAGAGGGCCTTTCTATCACCAAGCCCAAGGTCATTTACCAAGCTACAGTGCTGTGTGAGTGGTTAGCATGGGGCGGCACATGACAGGGCCCGCACTGAGCCCGTGCCCAGTAATGCAAAGACAAAGGCTCGAAGGTGATGGGCAAGGGCAATGTGTTGATGGACCATGGTGGTTTGCAGAGATAGCGTGCTAATCTCCACACCAGGGGACGGGGGAGCCCTTGTAGAAACACAGGGCACTCAGTTGAGCAGATTAACTGCTTGTGTCACTGTTCACCCTGGACCTCATCAAAGGAGCTCAGACTTTCTCCTGAGCAAGCCTGGTCAGCACAGGGCCAGCACGAGGGGACACACGCCTGGCTCAGCCTGTTCCAGTGTGTGAACACCAAACAATGAGAAAACAGGGCTTTGATGACAGCAACAGGCTTGAGCTGATTCCAACCCTCCTGATGGCTGGGGAGGCCCAGTGTGGTGACAGTAAGCATCCAGAGACTGGTGATGGGTGTTGCGTGTGGGTTGTGACCCCAGCCAAAACACCAAAGACCTATAAATAAATAAATAAATAAATAAAATAAATTAAATCCACATTATACAAGGAGGGTTCACTGTTTAGATCATCTAAAACAACCTGGTCCGAGTATTGGACTCCAGCAGGAACAGGCCAGGAGATAGCATGGGAGCCTGCATGGCTGGAAACAGGGTGTGCATGTGCACACATCCCCACACACTGCTTCACCTTGGGATGAGGACAGTTTCTCAACCTTGTCTCAAGCTGCAAGCCACCAGTTCTTACCATGCTTACTCTGGGCTGAAGATGCCTCACCCAGTGCCACAAGCTCCTGGGTTACGTTTACTGGTAGTGCCATGGAGTAAGTGGGGGTTTCCTGTGCCAGCAAGGCCAACAGAGCTGCTCCGATCTCAGCTTCTGAGGAAATGCAGAATGGAGACGACTGCAGAGCAGCCTAGGTGCTGGTGCAGAGGAAATCACTGCCGGCAGAGCTGTCGCCTGCATCTGGTGGTTGCAGGTGCCAGGAGAACAGGAGGGGATGGGACCCCCACAGGGCCAACCTGTGCTCCTCAAATGGCCACGCCGCTGCCAGGCAGTGCAAGGCAAGTCTGATTGCTCCTCCCAGCACAGGCTGTGCTTGCAAAGGCTTCACCATCCCCTGACATTAACATACATACATGTATATATATGTGTGTGTGTGTGTAAAGGTATTACCAGAAAATAATTTAAATGGAGCTGCCTTCATCACCACACAGGTGTTCATGGGTGGGGAAGACAAATTTGTAATTCACAGATGTGACCAGTGCTGTCGCTGCAAGACTAGGGACAGGGCAAATCCTTGGTAGGGCCCCAGCAGAAACCTGGAGACCTTGTACTTTGTAACTGACGTTGCTGTGCTCATTTAACACTCTTTGCTGGCGGCTTCAAAATGCAGCATTCCTGTACATTCAATCCTCACCATTTATTCTAAAAATGCTGGAAGCGTTTTTGTCCTTTGCTGCGCAGTGACCTTTTCAGAAGTACTCTGTAAGTGCTGGCTGCACAGGAGGGAGGGGAAACGCTGCTGGTCTGAAGTGCTCACAAAAGGTTGGATGTTGGCACTCACGTGCCGTGTGACAAGCTGTGACGATGGCCCCCAGATGGTCTGGCAGGTCACGGGCCACTGCACTTCCATGCTGCAGGAGCCCACCGTGCTGCAGCCTCCTTGAGGTGCAAGCCCCTCGGTGCTCTTTTCCCAAAGCAGCCAGTGGGAACTTGATGCACCCTAATGCTATTCAGGCTCTCCCTTATCCCAACGACCTAAAAATTAAGATGTACATAATTCAATACCAAAAAAATCCCCAGGGGACAAAGGCCCCTTTATTCAAAGCTGCACGGTAAGTCAGGAAGCCAGAATACACGCTCTTCCACAGTAGCTACTTTACATTATTTTACTAGTACCTAGTTATTTGTCAGAAATTCAGTTTGTCACACTGGCATTATAAGTAACGTTTACTCTGCTCACGTTTCCCTAGAATTAGGGACTTCACAAAATGCTAAGAATAACTGGACTTCATTTACATTTTGCTTTGCAACTGCAAACATCCCCGAGGACAAGTCAGTCTGCATAGCAAGCACATTCACTAACAAACTGAACTCCTTTAATGATTTCATGTAACTGTGCTCATACCAATGGTCTGCAGACCTGCTCAGCCACTCGTTTTGGAGAGGCCAGCAGCAGTTTTTCTACACTGGCCACATAGGCACACCTATGTGCCTCCTTCGAGGCTCTGCAGAGCAGCTCAGCATCTGTCCACCGGCAAGCATGCACTGCACTAAGCAGCTTAATACGACATGCACCATGCTGCATCCCGTTACTGCCCCAAATAACGGGCACTGCACCATGGTGGCAGCTGGCAATGAAGGAACAAACACCCCTGTGAACACCCAATATGCACATGCGTTCAAAGTGGCATTTTTGAGAAATGTTTAAATACAAGTTAAACTCCTCCTTCCACAGTCACACAATGACATAGCCACCTTTCTTTTTTCTTATGGAAACTGTGTCATCTTGGTATGCTTTCCTCAGAGAGGGCATGATAAGCAGCACATCTCACTATTTCATCGGCTTGAGCAGGAAGTTACCAGGACGAACAGCAGGAGAGGTGCATTCCACTCCCCTTTTGTGAGTGGGACAGACTACAGGAGAGAGCAAACCCTCTCCAAATCCCTGAAATGTGCTCATCAAAACACACCTGAGACTTGGGACTTTTTTCCTTTGCATTACCATGCATCACTCCACGTCTGAAAAAAAAATAAAACAGAAAAAACGGGGAGGACAATTGAGGTTGGTTTATAACCCACTTCGGAGATCAGCAACTGCAGCTATGCCTAGAATTAACTGTGGATACAAATGGCAAAGCTGGAGATGCCAATGGGGCCATGTAAGACTTTCTTTGTTCATTTTTACACACCTGAAAAACAGAAAAGTCATGACTTGGCACTCATTTAGCTAGGTCTTTTAATGCTGTGAGCTGGACGCAGCTCCCTTGATGGCAGCAGTGGGCCTCTGCCTATTGCCTAATAACCTCTCCTGTTTCTGGTTGAGAGCTTGGAGCTAAAGCACAGAACTGCCTGGTCCTCTCAAACTGACCCAAAGAGCCAGAATTTTATCTTCCCCACTTAACAACATGTGTGGAGTAATCCCCTTCCCGAGTGAAAAAAAACACACCACAGCCACTGCTTCTCTTTAATAGCTACGGTACAATTCTCTCACTGTGGATGTCATTGATGCGTTAGCTGCAGAGAAGAGGCACCAGACCCATCTGTCAAGCTTCTCCGGGCTGGAGGGCGATGCCACGTCCTGCATGGTGACCCCACAGAAGTGGCAGGCTCCGGGCCGTCACAGCAGCAGCTCATGGGGCATGCGCTCCCCCCGCAGACCGGCCAGCAGGTTGTCAGCAGCCAGCACCGACATGGTGGTTCGCGTGGCGTAGGTGGCACTCCCAATATGTGGCAGAATCACTGCATGGACAGGAAAGGTTTCTTATGCTCACTGACCTCATAACACTTTCCTTTGCCCCAGCCCTCCCGGGGTCTTCGCATGGGGTGGGCAAGCACGGTCCTGCCTCAGCTGCCTCTCTGGAAGGAGCTGACACAAAACACACTGCTGCCAAGCACATCTGATAACTAACTAACTAAGCTATTCGTGAAGACAGGCAGTCAAGAGTGGGTCCTCCTTTCTACATTCAGGCTTGGTAATTCATGCATGGACAGAGCCAGTGGCAGATGTGAAACACACATTCCTTTGACAGAGAAACATGCAGTGAAATTCTCATGCTGTGGTCTCATTTACCACACACCTGTAGGAAGTTTCGCTCACCTACAGAAAAGAACCAATGCATACTGGAGCAAAAGCCAAAAAAAATGTTCAGGAAAAAAAAAAATGTTTTACAGACTCCTCGGTGCAGGAAAACAGCCCCTACAGAATCTGCAGAGTTACAGTGCCGTAAAGGCAGGGATTTTTATCCGCCTGTGTGACAAAGTTCACAGCATCCCAGAAGAGCTGAAGTTGGCAGGGACTCCCAGGTCCACCTGGCCCAGCCCCTGCTCTATCAGGGCCACACAGAGCAGTGTGCCCAGCACCACATCCACGTACGGCGAAATGGCTGCACTGCAGCCTCTGTTCACTTTATAATTCACAACACCTATGGGAAGTGCAGTAGCCCGAATACTTGACACGGAGCTGACTTGGGGGGGGAGGGAGGAAGGTTGTAATGCCAGCTGTGGGGACATGTAAGTCCTTTCGTTCACAATCAAGAACAACACGAGTTCTCTGTTTGCTGTGGAAGCAATGTCAACACTTCCTCCTCTACTTATCCTGTGTTTTTCCAACTCCTGGAATTATTTGGCAGTTTGGGGTGAAATCTGTCAGTAGTTTTAGAATCAAAGCCTCATTTCCATTTAAGAAAAAAAACAAAACAAAAGGTCCTTATTTTGTCTTGGTTGGTGTTATTGCAAAGCTGTACGGTCTCTGAAGTACCAAAAATATTTCCAGAAATATTTCTTTGCTTTTATCATTTCTCACATTACCTACTATGGGATCTAAACAAAACACAGCAAAAATAGTGTTTAGTAAAATGACAATCAGAGCAACAGCTATGAAATTCTGTTTCAGAATTGGACACCCAGTCATGGGCAAGTCCACATTTTTAGCCTGACCTTCCTACACTTTTTTTTAATTATTATTATTTTCCACAGAACAGATTTTTCCTTACCACCCCAAAAAAAAAAACAAAACAACAAAAAAACTTCCTTGGCAGAGGACACTCAGCCGCCTCCTACACCATCACACTGGATTTTGCCCCTTCAGCAGATGAGGGCAGAGCACCAGGTTTCACCCCTGGTTGATCAAACAAAGCGCTCAAGTACGCAAGAGGACCTTGGCTCCAGAGTTGCCTGCTGGCTCCAGAGCAGGGCAAATTGCCCAGGTGAAGCAGAGGCAGCCAGGTAGGAATAACCCTGACAAGTTAACAGCAATGAAGCTGTGGACAACCGTCGTTACTTTTTGCCCAGAAACCAGCATTTTCTCTATGTTCCATCTCTGCCTCTTGGTTTACAAGCAAGTCTACCTTGCTTGTACCTGAGAGCAGTCCCTCTCAGTAACCAACCTGATCCATGTGCTTCCCTGTCTGAAGAAGCAGAGGAAAGGTACCAAAGGAAAGCACAGGGGAAGGGCTGAGCAATCACTGAAGGCCACACAAGGGAAGCCAGTGACCATGCCAAGGGCTGTCCCTAACTCCTCTCAGGCTACTGGCTAGCCTGTGGTGCCTGCAAGGACAGAGCTGCATGGAAGAGCTTAAAGGACGCAGGAAACAGCACCCAGCAGAGACAGCTCCTTCTCTGACAAAGATATCCTAGGAAAATGCTGAGGGCCACTAACATCCTGTAGCCCAGGGGCTGCACTAAAACTTAACCCTGCCTAGCATGGCAGCTCTCAGGAAAGCACTGGTGAAGTTAATAGTGATAAGTGATTGTCCCTGGTTTCAGGTGTTCCTGCAAAGAAACCTCTGCTCATTCCCACGGCACAAGCACTTACTGGCTTCTTCAGCTGGGGTTCCCTGGTTTGCTGACACACATCGGACAACTTGGCACTTAATTAGCTGTGTTCCTGTGCACGCTGCTGATCCTTACAGCCCAGACTCACAGTGGATGTGCTAGATAGTCAGCCCTGCTGGAGCATTCCCAAGGCTCAGACTCCTCTAGGCAAACTCAGCACCAAGCTTTTTAGCTTCACGGGAAGCTTATCTTACAGAGTTCTATGCCCAGGAGCTTACAGAAGACCAGAACTTGGCAGGGCACCGTCAGAGGTTTCACAGTCCAGCACCTGCCAATATCAAACCCCTTCCTGAATTTCACCTTGTGTCTCAGTTCTTTGAATGCAGATCTATCAGGAATACATTATAAGACAAGCCAATCTCAACTGCTTTCTGGAGTATTAAAATTCCACTCTTATGCTTGTTTTACATCACATTAATCAGTTCTTTTGCTTTAATAGCTCCCCACTCTACAAAATGGTTACCTACCATTTGCTTAAACACATGATTTTCCTGCCTGTCAAAGGCATTTCAGTTCTTGTTCAGCACTCTCAAGCTTGCACGGACAGAAAATCCTTCTGAAATCAATCAGCAGGTCCCCTGCCTTAAGCAGAGGTGGCACTCCAAGCAGCAGGTGGCCAGGAGAGGGACAGGGGAAGCCCCAGCCGCAGACACAGCAACTTACCGCAGTTCTTGAGGGAGAGCAGAGGGTGGTCAGTGGGCAGCGGCTCTGGCGTTGTGACATCCAGGCCTGCAGCTGCAATCTGGCCACTGACTAATGCATCATACAGGTCCTCCTGGTTCACCACAGCCCCCCTGGGAAAAGCAAAGAGAGGGGCTCACACCACTCCCAAGTGATCAGACAAGACCCTGGGGTCATCCATCCCTCCGGGGCTGGACACAGGGCTCTGGGCAGGAGACAGAGGCTGTAGCCCCCCCTAAGCAACTTATCCTGACTCTGGATGGATCCCGAGAAACCTTGAGATGAAGGGAGAAGGCCACAGTGTGGACAAACTGTCCCTGTGGCTGCAGTCATGATGATATCACACCCTGCATGGACTCCCAGACAAAGCACATCTAACCACTGATGGGATCCCTCTGCAGCCACAGCTGTCAGCAGGGTGCCAGGGTCACACTGCCTGTGCCCGAGACTGGGATGCTGTTACCTGCTTGTGTTGATGAACACAGAGGTCTTCTTCATTCTGCTGAAGAAATCCTTGTTGCACATTCCCTGGGTGTCAGGAGTCAAAGCACATGTCACAACAACAAAGTCTGACTCTTCAGCCAGCCTCGCGAGTGGGACTGAGTGGAGAAACAAAGGTCACAGCTCTTATCAGAGGCTTCACCAGGATCTCTCAGCCACCCTCCTAAATCACAAGAATCACCAGCAAGCAAGTTTTGCTTTGGAAAAACGTTGTGAACCCTTCTCCGCAGAAGGAGAGACACAAGGATGGGCAAACATCAAACAAACTACACAGAGACACATTCCTACAGATATTATTGTAGTGTTTTGTTTCACTTCTAAATTATAATCAATCCAAAGGGATATCTAGCAATGTTTTGGTCATCTGGCCACAAGGAGGCTCTAGAATGTATTTCATGTTTAGATAGCAAAATACTGCAGTGACAGTTTATATCAACATTAAATCTCTCCCTACATTACCTACAGATGTAACTCATGAGATTTCCGCTCCTGGACCTGAGTAGAAGAAAATGCAAGGGACTAGCAATGACTGTGCAAAAAAAGCACAAACTGGAAACACACTGGCTTTGGACTAAAAATTAGCACTGGATGCAAGACTCAGAACTCCAACAGGCCTGCAGAGAAGTCCTGTTTACTAACTAAGAAACATTGCTAGGCTCTGTTGGACTATGACACTCATTTTAAAGCAGAAGGTTAAAGCCCGTGTTTGTTTCCAGCACCCAACATCTACTATCAGCAATAATCTCCAGTCAGTCCCAGCCCATCCCCCCAAGACCCACTGTTTCTCTAATTTATTTTTCTTACCAAACTCGGCTTGAAACTCTGCAGCACTCTCCGGTTTCGGGTGACTTCCAGTGTACAGAAAGTTCTTGACCCCAAATGGCTTTAGACGGCGCGCAACTGCCTGTCCTAGAAATGAGAGAGAACACCTTCTACCGGCTGTGCAGATGCCTGCAGAGGGGCACACAGCACAGTGACTAGCACCTGGCCACAGGGGTCACACAAGCCTCGCTGCTGCTCCATGCTACGCATCTGTTGGCAAGCATGCATGTGGTTTAGCTGGAAGAAAAGAATATGTATCTTGCTAAGGGGCTGCTGTGGCTTCCCTGGTTGGGATTGCTCCTGTGAGGCTTGTTTCTCAGTGGGGTGAGTGGTAGGTGTCTTCTGCTGCTCCTCAAGGGAGCAGGAACAAACTCTCAGCCACAGGATAATAAACCTGAAGCTACCCTAGAGAGCAAACCAAAAAGCGAGGAAAGAAATAGCCATCAGCTGACAAAGTCAACAACTGATCAGATGAGAAGCACACTGTCCTGGGCTTCGTCAAGGGTATCTGTTTAAGTGAAAACCAAGAGGACAATGTGCAGTTTGCTGTGGCATTCAGGTACAGTGGATGCATGTGAATAATTAAAACTTTAAGGTCTAAGCCTGATGGGTCAAGATCACGGCTCAGAGAAGCTCTAATTGGGCCCTCCTGGTTGTTCTAATTTAAATAAGTGAGCACGGCACAAAACCAAAAGCACCCTGCCGCCAGCAGAGGCACACAAATCTTGCACATGACATGCACTTACCTATTCTTCCCAGACCTATGATGCCCACCGTACTATTAGACAGACCATAGCCGCACATCCACAAAGGCTTCCATGTTGTCCAGCCACCACTAGCAGAGAGAGTCAGGTGGAAACGTTAAGAAAACAGCAGCAGAGAGCCTATATAGCCCAGCCCAGCACTGTGGCGAGTACACCAGAAACCATAAGCACTGCAGCAGGCTAGCCCCTCTGGATGATCTTACAGCCAGAGGTTCCTGCTTTAAGCTAACTCTGTGGTCTCCTGCACCAACCTGCTCAAACCTTGGGTATGCAGCAGCTGCCTCAGAACTGGTTGAACTTAGCACGCTACTAAGCAGAGCCTTGGACCAGTCACCGGGCAGTGAACTCTGGTCAGATCTCCAGGGGTCCAGAGCTGATTCAGTGGTTCTCACCCCTGATCCCCTGTCTACAGCACGCATAGGGGTGTTCAGAAGGGACTTCTGTCCCTTTTGCAGCCCTTGAATAACATGCCTCCAAAAAATCACAGGACAAAAAATCACACTAGCCAGCAAGATTTTCCACTAGCTTGGTGACACTCTGGCTTCAGCCCCATTTCATTTGTCCAGTGCTGGTATTTTTTTTCACTTTGTCCAGCTCCTGCAATGTTTGCCTCTGGGGCTGGTGGACTCAGAAGCCAGCCCTTGCTCTAGCCCACAGCCGCAAATACTCACTTCTTCACCTGCTCTATTGCCTCCGGCAGCCGGCGGCATGTAGCCAGAAGCAACGCCACGGAGAGCTCTGCGGTGGTGTCAGTCAGGACATCGGGGGTGTACCCGACACGGATCCCCCTGAAAGGAAAGCACAGCACTCAGGTCTCCGGATCCAGCAGTGCTGACTTTGGCATGCTACCTGTAAATTGCGGGGATAGCTGCTGATGTAACTCTTTCCTAGGTATTTATGGTACCGTGCAGGGAAGGCCATCCCTTTTGACTCCTCCACACCCCTTTGCTCTAAGACCCCTCTGACTGGGGCCCTGGCCCAGCACGAAGGCAGTGCGCTGCACAAACCCCTTCCAGCACCGACCTCTGTGAAAATCCGCCCCCGAGGTCCACCTGCCGATCTTAGTGTTGGGTGGAGGATGAGCTCTGGGGTTCATCGTCTTTCTCTGCCTCCTTTCTTCCAGCCGGACCCCCTGATTCCCACCCCCCCCCCTCCAGTTGAGGAGCGCACAGCCTGGGTGCGAAGGTTACCGCTTTTTAATTTCATCCAAGGCGAGGTGGTCGAAGCCCACGGACATGGTGCTGATAACTTTCAGGCCGGGCCCTGCAAGACACCGTGTCAGAGCCGCCCCCCACTCCCGCTCCCGCCGCCCCTCGCCCCCTGCCCGGCGACCCACCCGCGGCGTCCAGCACCTCGCGGTCGATGCGGTCGGAGAGCAGGCAGAGCAGCCCCTGCTTCCCCGACACCCCCGCCAGCAGCTGCGGCCGCGGGACGGGCTCCTCCGAGTCCCACTGCTGGACGCGGCACCTGCGGAGGACGCGGCCGTCAGGAGCCGAGCTCACGGGGCTGCAGCCGCCCTGCTCTGCCCGGCACGGCCCTGCCCGGCCCGCCGCCCTCACCCGCCAGCCTCCTCCAGGACCCGCAGCCCCTCGGCCGGGATCCGCCGCGTCACGAACACCGCCATGGCCCGGCGCATCGCCTGCCCGCCCGCCCGCCGCAGCGCCCCCGGGCGGCCCGGCCCGGCCCCGGCTCGCGGCTGGGAGCCGGCCCTCGGCAGGCCCCGGGCCAGGTTATGGAGGGGCTGCTCGGGCGGCCCGTGACGGGTGTCGGTGCGGTCCTGCTGCTCCGGGCGGTTTTGTCAGCGCTGTGGACACAAAGAGAGGCCTGGAGCAGCTGTTTAACCCGGTGTTGGAAGGCCCGGTGTTAAGAAGACCGTAGCCGGAATTTTCTGAGGAAAAACAAATCCTGGAAGAATTGCTGGGGTGATAAAAATGTCAGGGGTGTCATTTCTGTCATGTGCTCGTTGTACAAATGCAAATATGCGAGAGATCTCTGTTTCTGATTGTGTAGCCGTGAGATAATTTTAATGAGCCCTCTGCCCCCCTCACCAGAGCAAGAACACCTTAAAAAAGGTCACTTCTGGGAGGAGGTAGGCAGGGAGCTGGAGCTGTGCCCTCACGCTCTTGAGGGGATGCAGATCCAATGCAGTGCACACACGGAGCACCAGTGAGAGGCAACTACCAGCTATTGCAAGCTACGACACCAAACTGTCCACCATTTAGTGATGAGGATGACAATTTAATATCTTCGTAAAAGTAGGACTGCTGGTAATGTCATATAGTGTGTGTTGCTGTATGACATTGTCACCGATCAGCCAAGGGCCTGGTAATCTAAGGAAGTAAGCTGGGGTGGAAACTACATCAACCACCCAACATGGCTTTGAGGCATGGCTTTATGCCAATGCCATTCATTTTAGGCTGGTGATAACCTATTCTGCTTTTGATGGGAGACGGTGGTGGGTTTCTGTGCTTGCTTACAGTGTGCTGGATCCTCCCACATTCTGTTTTGCTGTGGTCACCCAGCAAGCTCTCTGATCAAAACTGTCTTCCAAGCTATACTCTTCCACGTATAGCTTGTCAGACATCACTTCTTTCTCTGCTGGCCACGGAGGCACATAGGAGCCATGGTGATATATCCAGCTGGGTCCCAGCCTGTATCTCTAAGCAGAGTGCATCTAACCCAAAACAGGGCTGAGAATTTGCTAGCTGAGAGGAACAAACAACACTGCTTGCAGCTCTAGGAACAGCATTTATCCCCTGTAAGGCCTTCTGCTCACTTTCTTGAAGAAACGCTACAGAGCACCCCAGCTCTGACACATCACCCACACAGAAATGGTATAGGCTGAGGTGGTTGCCCAAGTTTCATTGATGGAAAAGTATTGCCACAACTAGCAGAGACTTGGTGCTAGATATATTGGGTAGTGTTTTAGGACAGGATTTTCCATCTCCGAGTCTCCAGTGACTACTCTGGGAGGTCTCCAATGTCTAGAGATTAGTACTAAATCCTCTTCCAGTGCTAAAGACAGACTTTGCTCTTTAAACTGCAATAGCCAGACCCTTACCGTGTGGGATATAAATTTGCTGGAGATCTGATCTGAATTTGCTTTATGACAATAAAATGAACACAGGTATGTTAACAGTGGGTGTGTGCAGGGCAGGGGATAGGGGACAGAAAGTAAAACATGTTCTTGTAAAAAAAGGTTAAGTAAAACAGGTGTACCACCTTTGGGAATGAACATGGTGTCAAAACAGTGAAGATAATGCATCAATGGACAGAGGGCAAGTGGGATTAACACCCCAGAATGTGTAACTGGGTTGCCTTCTGCTGCTACACGGTGAGTGCTCCACAGGTGTGTACCAGCAAATTTAATTGATTTGCAGCATGCACTCACCATAGTTTTTAAGTTTAAAGGGATGACAATCTGCATGCAGAGGTTGAAGCATTGGGACACCCCAACTGACAGCTGTGGTGTGACCACTGGGCAAAGCCTGGACTTAGTCACTGTGCTTCACTGCATCTCCCATGGTGGGAAAACAAAGGATCTGTCAGCCTCTGGGCTTCTCCCCTACATCACAGCCCTAGGAGATACAAGCTGTCATTATCTGATGAAAGCTTTAACAAGAGGCCTAAAGAAAGCCAGAGTGTGTAACCACCTGATCTTAATGGGAGTTTTGTAGTAAACTCAGAGGCTAGGGACTTAGAGTACTTTCTCTGGCACAAATCATCTGTGCTATATGAGGTATCAGCTTATCTAATAAGACTGTACTCTACCTGTGGGATTTTCCTTTATCATGATGCATGCCTTCTCCCACCATCAGGATGCTGTCAGATTATGCCAGCAGAGGCCATTTTATTTTTTCATAATTGCTTGATTTTTTTATTTTTTATTCTATTTTTTTATATTGAGCTGGGTTATCACTAGTGCTGACATCTTATCTCCCTTTCTCATCGTCTAAGGATTTGTGTTGGGAGCATATGCTCTCCAGCATGATACCTCTGCTCTAATCATACGGTGCAGTGGTGGCAAGATTTTTTTTCCCTTTACCGTCCCTTCCACCCTCTCCTGCTCATGCAGCTGGATGCATTGGGGTGATTACTTTGGAAGGTGCTGGTGCCAAGTCTTGCCAGAGTCGCTTCTCAGTGCACAGTGGACACATCTGAATGTCTGGACAGTGCCTCCAGTGGCACCCTCGTGAGCTAAACACTCTCTGAGAGAGGACTTATTAAATAATAATAATAATGCTGGGAAAAGTGTGTTCCTTGTTACATTAAAATCCACAGAGTGCCTATAAACTGTTTACTTGCCTCTGTGGCTTGGAATTGCTCTAAGCTGGCAAAAACACTTTTCTGAAGTGCCCTGGCGTGACACCACCATCCTGGGCCACCAGTTCTACCACAGGTACAGAGTGACTTTTGGGACTTGGCCATCAAATGCTCCCAGGACATGGTATAGGATGTCTCAAAAACTCACTGCTTGATGGCCAAGTTTGTGGTAACAAGCTCCAGGCAAGAACAAGGCAGCATGTGCTTCCCTGCATGCAAGTGATGGTCAGCTTCAGCAGGAGGTATTTCACTTGCAGACT
>CM021729.1:68916573-68938694 GCA_011074415.1 Stictonetta naevosa | reverse complement strand
CCCCGGGCTGATGTGCATTTTCTGCCACAGCAGGAGCTGTCTGGGAAGTGTCCGGTGATTTATTTTATTTCCCTCCAGATCTGAGCAAAAGAGGTCGAAATTTTCAGACACCTGAGCTCAGCATAGGCCAGTGACTCAGTGGCCTGCTTTCCAAAAGAGCATCTCCTACTGACCTTAGCTGGGCTCTCTGTTCTTCCAGACCTTATAGGAAATTACAGTCACATACTTTTGATGGAGTGAAAATGGCCAGCCATATCCAGCTGCATGTTGGGTCAGGAGCAGCTTTGTGTTATGCTCATCAATACCCAGGAAAAGTTCCAATCTGCCCAGGCAAGAAAAGCAAGACTACCAGCATTTGGGACAGACCTCCTTCCACCCACCCCACTTCTTGTGCCTCTACTTGGAGATCTTTGCTAAGCAGCACAGACTGCTCCACTCTGGGGAGGACCTGCCCTGGTGGAGCAGCACCAGGCTCCCTGTGCCACCACTGTGGCCAGAGCAGAGCAGACAGCACAGGGACAGCTCCCCATGCTGCTCCCCGAGCTGGCCATGCCTCTCCCACTGTCTCAGGCCACCACTGCTGTCATCAGCCTTCTCCCATGGGCAGTCAGGACTTGCACTGCATCCTCACTCTCTGGGAAGCCAAATGAGGTCCTGGGTGCCAGTGACAGGGCACTGCAGCACTTGGGGGTGTGCAGGAGTGGCAGGAGGGCCAGGCATTGAGGAGAATTTTCTGGAGCACCACACATTTAGGAGTAGAGCTGTGTGGGCAACACACATGCTCTTTGTTGCTCTGAGGAAGACGCCAACCTGCCTTGAGAGCTGTCGTCCTCACAGTGCAAGCCATTGCAAAAGCTGAGTACCTCACCTTGGAAGCCAAAGAATCAGAGAATGGTTTGGGTTGGTAGGAAACTTAGAGATCATCTAACTCCAACCCCCCTGCCATGGGCAGGGACACCTCCTGCTAGATCAGGTTGCCCAAAGCCCCATCCAGCCTGGCCTTGGGCAGCCTGTGCTGGTGCCTCACCACACTTATTGTGACAAATTTCTTCCTCACATGCAATCTAAACCTACCTTCTTTCACGTTGAAACCATGTCCTTGTCCTGTCACTATATGCCCTAGTATAATGTCTTTCTCCAGCTTTCTTGTAAGACTCCTTCCTGAATTGAAAGCTTTGCAATGGGGTCTCCCTGGAGCCTTCTCTTCTCCAGGCTTAGCAACCCCAACTCCCTCAGCCTGTCTTCATAGGAGAGGTGCTCCAGCCCTTCATCGTCTCTGTGGCCTCCTCTGGACTTCTTCTAATATGTCTATGTTCTTCTTTTGCTGGGGGCTCCAGAGCTGAGCACAGGGCTGCAGGGGGATCTCATAAGAGTAGAGAAGAGGGGGACAATCCCCTCCCTTGCTCTCTGGTTACACTGCTTTTGTTGAAGCCCATGATATGGCTGGCTTTCTGGGCTACGGGTGCACATCGCTGACCTATGCTGAGGTTTTCATCCACCAGTACCTCCAAGTCATTCTCCACAGGGCTGCTCCCAAGCCATTCTTCACCAACTCTGTTGATATTGGAGATTGCCCCAACCCACTTGCAGGACCTTGCATTTGGCCTTGTTGAACTTCACGATGTTCACGTGGTTCCACTTCTCAAGCCTGTCCAGCTCCCTCTGGATGGCATCCCTTCCCACCAGTATATCAACTGCATTGCTCAGGTTGGTGTCTTCAGCAGACTTGTTGAGGATGTACACATTCCCACTATCTATTTTATTAATGAAGGCATTGCATAGCATTGGTCCCAACACAGACACTTGAGGGACAGTACTTGCTACTGGTTTCCATTTACACATTGAACGTTGGACTCTTTGGATGCAGTCACCTGGCCAATTCCTTATTCATCTTATAATCCATCCATCAGAATCATCTCTTTCCCATGTAGAGGCATGAATGTGGGGGATTGTATCAAAAGACCTGCAGAAGTCCAGGTAGATGATACCAGTTGCTCTTACCTTGTCCACTGATGCAGCCCGTCCATTGTAGAAGGCCACTAGAGTAGTCAGGCATGTTCTGGGTTTTGTGAAGCCATAGTGGCCATCTCTAACCACCTCCCTGTCTTCCATATGCTTTGACCTACCTTCCAGGAGGACTTGTTCCATGCTTTTACCAGGCACTGAGTTGAGGCTGACTAGCTGTTAGTTCCTCCCTATTACCCTTTTAAAAGATATGTATGATATTCCATTTTCTCCATTCACTGGGGACTTCACCTGACAGCCGTGAGTTTTCAAATATGATGGAGAGTGGCTTAGCAATGGCATCAGCCAATTCATTCAGGACCCTGGGATGCATCAGGTTGGGTCCGGTGGAGTTTGGTATGTTTGTGTTCCTCAGATAGTTTTGAACCCAATCTTCTCTTACAATGCACTGCTTGTGCTGTTCCCCATGCCTCATGCCTTCCCCAGAGTGTTTTGCTTTTGAGGTGGCCAGACTTTAAGGAAGGAGACCTGCTTCTTTTGCTTGGTGTGAGCCAGGGCAGCTTTCTTGGCCCCAAATGGGAGGGTGAGCCAAACCATACCTGGGGAGATGCCAGCTTGTGCCAGCCGTGGCATTGCTGTGTCATTTTGCCCTGGATGGGACCACCCCAGCAGCAGAATCCAAGGGCAGGGGGTGGCACCGGACCTGCTTCCAGTACAAAGGACGCCCCATTTCAGGGAGTTTCGTCAGGCCCTGTCATGCCCCGCTCTGATGTGGTGATGTTTCTAGCAGTGGTCTGGCTGCAGTCTTAGAAACAATGCACTGTACTGTACAGTACCAGATTGTACATCTAAACTATTATTTCCAACATCTCTGGGTTAATTGTAAAACTGTAATACAAAGGACATTGGGGGTTTGCTGGAGTTTAATTTTAATAGCAAGCCAGTGCCCTTTTAATGACATTTTATACATTTAAATTGGGCATGATCCCTTTGGGAACAGTAATTTTATTCATGGAGATTATGTCTAATTTGAATATAAAAACACCACTAAAAAGATATTGGATTTGCTACTTTTCACCTGCAGAAGCTTTGGAGTCCAATCTTCCCAGCTGACTGGGCTGTGGTGGATTAAAATAAAAAAATAAACAAAACCCCACCAACAACTTCCATCAGGCAAAGCGCAAAGGGCCGTGTCAGGTCAGCCTCCCGCCCCTTCTGCTGGCCTGCAGCTATCCCAGAGGACTGCAGACAGAGTTGTCTGCCTGTTTCCTTGAGGAAAAGTGGTGTACAACACTGGATTTTTCACCTGTCTGTCTTCCTGCTTGACAGCTAACCCACCTGCTTGCTCTGCTCCCACCTGGTGACACGAATAAACCCACTACAGTTTCAAAACCCTCAGATCAATGCAGTGCCTGGGGAGCAGAAGGGGTCACCCTGCATGCTTGCTGTGTGGAAGAGGCAGGTCCTGCTAATGGCCCAGAGCATGAACTGATTACCCATGTGGGCCACTTTAAGAGGGCTGAATTAGTGCATGGGGTTTTGTGCAGCCCTCCCCGAGCACGGGGCCATACCCAGCAGCACAGCAGAGACGATAACGGCACTGACACTGACATGCACCGTCACAAAGCTGCAGCCTCATCTCCAAGACAGGATAAACTGTTTGGCCTTTGGACAAGATTATTTCTGTTCAGAACAGGATTGTTATCACTTAATTGAAAATAATTATCCAATGCAAATTGGCTTCAAGTTGGCAGGCTGAGTTGAAAAGATGGCGTGTTTCCAAGCTGTCCTGAGGAGAGCTGAGCCAAGCTGCATGGTGGCAAGGTGGGAGGCTAGGACTGTCTGTGGGGCTGAGGGTAAGGCACGGGGGGCAGGTATTCTCTCTGCTCCATCCACATCCCACAAGGAAAGCAAGGGGTCCGTCGTGCCTTCCCAGTGCTTTCATCAGGAGTGGCATGGAGGCTTTCCAGCCTGGCTTTGGAGCTCCTCTTTGCAGGCCTCAGAGTCTTCCCTGCATGGGCAGCATCAACACATCACCAGGAAAACCCTGGCAAGTGGTGTCCTGCTCAGGCACTGGGCAGCAGTGGCAGCCAGCAGACAGTACAGAGGCAGAGATGCAGCCGTGGCCTAGGGCTGGCTCAGAGCTCCATGTCACTGTAAACACACCGGGCACCCTAAGGTCTGATAGGTAATATGGTGGAAAAGTGTTCGAGAATGCCATAGTACCTACACAGACCCAGTGAGACCAGTGGGAGTACTGCAGCCGGTTTCTCTGACAGACCTGCTCCCAGGCATAACAGGGAATGTATTAATGAGCCGATACCCTGTCCTCAGGGGTCCACACCTGGGATTTCTGCACACAAAGGATACAGCTGTCCTCCTGCTCTTGGGCATTGTATCTGCCCAAAAGATGTCCAAGAGATGAGGACAGCCAGTGCCATAGAGAGTCTGGGCCCCAGCTGGGGCTGTGGAAATCTTCACAGAACCAGGCAGATACATGATCTCGGTTGTTCTGAGCCAAGACAGCATGTCAAATCTTGTTTGTGTTTGTTCATCTTCTTCTGAATCTGTTCTTCCTACGTGAAAGCCGCCTATCATTCAAAATGTCGTGTGTCAGCACATGCTTGCCAGAGAATTTCTGGGGACAACCTTCAACCCCTGCACGTGTGTGTCTGTGAGATTTCACCCTACCTTGATACCCACAGTGCCTGCTGAATCCTCCACTTTTGGGATCTCTGCTGCCACCCCTGCCTGTAGGTGCCATGCACCGAGGTCAGACTTAAGGAGAAAGATCTGCCATTTGAAATCACCCAGGCACTTGTCCTGCCTGACTGCATGTGCTCGGGCTCATGCCTGCTGAGGAGCCTTTGGGCTTTTGTGGTGATGTGGCGGTGCTCTCCCTTTCTGTTTAGTGTGAAGAAAGACAGCAGGGCCAGCAGGAGCCCACAGAGAGGTGTAGGGACTCTTGCTGTCCGGGGCCATCCAAACCCACAGAGAAAAGCTCACCCCAGTTCTTTGGCTTCCCATTCAAAGAGAAATGCAGAACAACCCCCTTGCTGGCAACTTGCTGTTCTGATTTACCATCCTCTTTCTCACACAGGTATGCCTCTTCTTTAAGAACTAGGGTTCTGCCAGTGTGGACTTCCACCCATGAGCTCTTCGTGGCCATTCTGCCCTTGTTGTTTTCTCCTCTCCCTTTTCTCTTTTTCTGCCTGAACAGGTTGGGATTAGACAAGACCTCCATGAATGTACACAATGCCTCTGCCAATGCACAAATACACTAGAGAATTCTGAGTTTCCACAACATTTTTTATATGATTTGACCAGACTGGTACAAGGTTAATTAAAAAAAAATGTTTAAATGCAGTTTCATCAGAAGTGTAAAATGCTTCTGCAAGACTCTCTGTCAGGACTTCGTAAAGATGATAGTGTACTTTAACTGGCAAAGCACAATTAGACACAGTCAAATATTGTCCTGGTTAAAGACTATTAATTTTCCTTACATTTGTCATGAATTAATTTTTTCTGGCTATATAAACACTGTTTCCTTTATGAATACAACTGCTTCCTTTACACTGAAAAATTAAATTTGCTTTGATAATGAACTGAGGTACTAATAATCATTTTACAATGCAAAAAAGTGCAATTACTGGCTGCCGTGCCTAGCAGTGCCCCAGCTAGTTGCAACCGTCTGAAAGACTGTGTCTCAACCAGTGAACACAGCCAAGCATTACGTGGGGCACAGAGACAAAACCCAGGCACAGAGCCTGGGGACTGCGTGCTCTTGGTTGGCACTGCCTGTGTCCCCAGCACACCCAGCTGGAAGCTGGGGGGGACGCACAGCTGTGCTGTGAGATGGACTAAGCAGGTTTATGCTTTTCCACGGTTCCCCCTCCAGATGGCTTTAGGGCTCTTTGTGCCACCTGGGTGGCTGCCGGTTTTCCCACTGCTGCAGTGGTTCTCCTACCTGGGAAGTGCTGCTGAGGGTGAGGCAATCTATTTGGTGAGCTGTACGAGCTGCCGGTGCTGAATTTCTGTTACCACAAAGGGCTTGGGAAGACTATGCCCAAGCGATGA
This sequence comes from Stictonetta naevosa, assembly GCA_011074415.1. Lineage (NCBI taxonomy): Eukaryota > Metazoa > Chordata > Aves > Anseriformes > Anatidae > Stictonetta > Stictonetta naevosa. The sequence goes on along the minus strand of CM021729.1, from coordinate 68,932,652 downwards.
GTCTTTCTTTCCCTCTCCAGGACATCATCCATGCCAGAGGCCACAAGTAGAGGTGATGTGCAGCCACTAGCCCGTGTCTTCTTGGTTCAGTCTTCTCTAGAGAGTGCAGATGGAGGAGCACTGGCACTCTTCTGGAAGTTCCTCAGGCACCCACATTGCTGTGAGTACATTTACCTGTCTGGGCACTCACAGGTTAAGCATTAATCTAACTTCCTGTGGCTTTTCCTCATCCATGTGAAAGACAAAGAAGCAGGGCTTTTTAGGTAACCAGTCAGCATTCCAACAATGCTGAGGATGGGGTATAATCTTCACACAGCATGAAGTTTAGGTAGTGACACTTACATTTACCTTTCAAACGTATTTTTAAAATTTTTAAAGTGCAGAATGTGTGGGTGTGTTTTTAAAAATATACTGCTATCATTTTATAGCTTGATGTTGACTTTGTTCTTTTGTTGAAAGTAAATCATTAAAGGAAAATTTGTAAGACAAAATGAAAAAGCATAGTGCATAGAAAATCCACCAGGAGTTCAATAGAAACCTCTTAACATGCAAGCAAAGAGGATGGGAAGGATAAAAGCTTTGCTTGGCCTGCTTCAGCATGTACTGATTTTCTCATACAGTGGGTTTCTTAGAGCTTATGTTCTTCCTAAGCCCCAAAGAACACGATAAAAATGAATTTTTAGAGGACCTAGTGATTAGGAAGTCACAGTGCTGGAGACAAGCTTTCACAATGCTGTTAGTCCTCGTGCTTTAGCAATGCTTTAGAAACTGCATCCAATGACAATGGTAGCAGCAATTCATTGAGCAGCCTCATCAATGTGGGCAGTTTCCCTTACTTGTTTGTTAGTGTGTAGTATTCTGCCTTGTTTAGTAGCTCCTGAACAGAGAGGTTCCCACCCAGAGGACACCTGAGAAGGCTTGCATGATCAGTAACCCTGCTCCTGACACTAGCAGTGTGGTTTGCATGACTAACAATAAAGCAAATATCCATAACAAGTAAGCAAGCTGTTAATGTACACCCCTGCCCCCTTCTCTCTCCCCCTCTCTGGCTCCAGGCTGTGGGGACGCCCCCTGTCAGGGTGACCAAGGGCATTAGTGTTACCAAGATGCAGGTGCTGAACCAACAGGAGGTATGGGGAACACACCCTGACAGGGTGGTTGGGCCCACCAGCGGTACCAAGACCCACATGCGGGGTTGCCAGGAGATGGTGACACTGGTCCTGGGACAGGGAAGCATAATAGTGCCAGGAGCACTGCCTATAGAAGCAGGTAGCTACCAGCCCTAAGGGGGTCTTAGACTGGAGCTGCTGCTGGATGGCAAAACCTGTGGTCCCCTGGTGGACAGGGGCACCTCCGCTGTTGTTTTCCTCCTCTAAGCAGTGACTGAGTGACTCCTGTTCTTTTATGTAAAGCCCGAGTCTAGGTTATGATTGTGTCTTGCACTGGTTGATAAGAATTTGACCCAATCTGCAGGGGTCCAGATGACTGAAAAGCTTGTGTAACTAGTAATTCTACTGTAGTTCTAGAAATTCTGTGCAGCTATAAGCTATGCTAGGTGCTGGAAATTGTAGATAATAAAATATGCTTAATATTATTATTATTATTTTATAATTATAACCACAAACCTGTGCCAGCCCTCATTCTGCCAAAGATCCATAAAGAAGCTGCCTGTCCTCTGTGGTGTTTGGTGACACTTGCACTGAAGCAAAAGAGGGGAGAAGCTTTAATTCAGATTACCATTTCAATTCACTCCTCAAATAATCTTCCAAGCAGATGCACACAGCATGAGCTAAATTCAGCCCCTTTAAAATCAAGAACAGTCCCTTTGCTGGCTTTGGATCATGCTCTTTGCACCCTCACTGCAGTACATGTACCAAGAGAGGGAGGTGAGGGTGTTTGGAAGAGCATCTGCAAGGAATGGGTGAGGAAGACAGAAATCTCTTTACAGGTAATGCAGATTTAACTCTGGGAGAGGGACAGCCTCTAGTTTGTTGTTGCTGACTTGCTGGCAGAAATATGTGTTCCAGTCTAAAAAGTGCCTCTGAAACAGGGCAGTGTGGTAGTGCCCTTTCCTGATGATTGGGCTGGTTATACCTGATGCATTGAGGCCTCCCACTCCCCCGACCCCTGATAACTGAATTTTGGATTGATTTTTGCACTGGTTGGATGTCAGAGCAAAAACTTAGCACTCCTGGAAGAGCTGCTCATGGACTGCAGATGGAACAAAAACTGTCATTTGGGAAGAGTACGATCAGTCCTAAGGTTTGCTGGGCTAGCCAGGTGGCCATGGACAGGACTTTGCTTGTCATGGGTCTAGTCCAGAGCAGCTGAGGAAGCAACATGACAAGCTGTGAAATCAGTCATGTTTGCCCTGCTCTCTGCAGCACCACTGTGCAATTATACCCACTGCTTATTGGGATCAGCTCAATGGCTTGTCCAGGTGACCTAGACCCCAACTCCGCTGCCTCTGAAGGGGGGGAGGGATGACACAAATAACCAGCGCAGCAGATCCACTTCTTGTGCCATAGTGAGAAAATAGTCCTGAAACAGCATGGCTTTTACCTGTCCTACTGTGCTCTGGTGGGAAATAGTCCTTTTTCTTTTATTTTTTTTTGGCTAGTCTGAAAAAAAAATGAAGTGTTAGTCAGACAAATAGGTCTTAGCGTTTCTAGAGTGGGGAGGCACCATTGTCCTCTGAGCCATGTTTAATGAAGAAGACCAAAGCCAGTGAGCTCCATTGCAAGGCACAGCAAAGCCCCCTAATGCTATGCAAATCACTCACAGAAAGATGCTACTTCCTGGCCGCGATGAAGACCTGAAAGCTCTGTGTGCTCAGCCAAGTCTGCAGAGCCAGAGGTATAGTTCTTGCCTGAGTGATGGTATTAACAGAGGCTGGGGCCATGTCTGCTCTTGGTTCCTGGCTATACAGACAGGCCTTGGGTGCAAGCATCTACCCAGGCTTTGGCTCTGCACCAATAAAACAGGGAGATAATCCCTCCCTTCTCATCCCACAAGCCTGGGAGGGGGCCAGCATTCATCCTCAGCATCCATCTGGGCAACATCAGGACATTCAACCCCACTGGTCCACACTGCAGACTCTGCCTGGGCAGGACTGGGACACATCTCCTTGCTGTGATACCCTGATGCTGCAAGTTAGCTCAGGAGTCAAAGCTTTGATGCAGGGGCCTCCCAGGGGCAAACAGCCTCACTGGATGGTGAGTTGATGGAGAGCAGTCCAGCAGAGAATGTCTTAGCAATACTGCAAAATCAGGTATGAACAGGCAACGTGTGCTTGCAGCCCAGAAAGCCACCCATACCCTGGGCTGCACCAACAGCAGTGTGGCCAGCAGGGCAAGGGAGGGGATTGTCCCCCTCTGCTCTGCTCTCGTGAGACCCCACCTGGAGCCCTGCGCTCAGCTCTGGGGCCCCCAGCACCACCAGTACATGGACCTATTAGAGAGAGTCCTGAGGAGGGCCACAGAGCTGATCAAGGGCTGGAGACAGGCTGAGAGAGCTGGGGTTGTTCAGCCTGGAGAAGGGAAGGCTCCATGGAGACCTTATAACAACTTTCCAATACCCAAAGGGGGCCTACAGGAAGGCTGGGGAGGGACTCTGTCAGGGAGAATAATGGCTTTGAACTCAAAGAAGGTAGGTTTAGATTAGATATAAAGAAGGGCTTCTCTGCTCTGAGGGGGGTGATCCAACAAGGCCAGGTTGGATGGGGCCTTGGCCAACTTGGTCTAGGGGAAGGTGTCCCTGCCCATGGCAGAGGGGATGGAATTAGATGGTCTTTAAGGTCCCTTCCAACCCAAACCACTCCATGATTCTATGACTTAGCAAATGTGATGTTGCTCTGAAGAAGACAGGGCCAAGACTACTGTGATTTACTCAGTGATGGTGCTGGCAGAACAGTGCCAGCCTGGAGGAGGTAGCACAGACCAGGTCAGGCCATGATGTGACTCTGCACCTCAGCAGTGTAGTTCTCCAAATTTTGGCACTGCTTCCAGAAGGATGCTGCTCTCATGCCTGGTGCTTCCCTGATGACCTGGCTGGAGATACAGATGACACTGGTGACATCAGAGTAGGTCACCTTTCAGCCTTTACGTTCAGACTTCGGGGCTGTGCATGAGAGCACCAGGCAGGGACGCAGCTACAATACCCCAGGCATCACCAGTGGTGTGCGGGCACATGGGGTGGTTTTTGTCATCTGAAATGCTGGTCATTGCTCCCAGCAGCTGAGTGTCACAGTGTAGCTCAGACTTGCTTGGTTAAATGGCTTTCCCAGCAGATTCTACAATAGCCGATGCTTTTATGTGCATATATAATTATATAAATATATACATACCCATACGTTTTTTAAGCAGACTTTAGGGAAAAAGATTGAAAGAGAAGCCATCCTTCTGTTTGACTTTGTTACAAAGACACATTTAATTATTTTCTAATGCACACAAATATCCTGTGGAGACGTGCACCTCAAATCACAGTAGTCCTTCCTTCTCCAACATTGCTGTGCAGTGACTGCAACAAATGATATACCAAATACTCTCTTCTCCCCTCTTCACTCCTGGGACAACTGCCCCCATTACCAACCAAGACTCTGACCTTTTGATCCATCCATCTTGTCTCCTCCACACAGTCTGGGCTGAGCTACAGCCATTTATTTATTCACGCAATGTAGGTTTCCTTATGCTGCTTTACCAGTGCACATCAACTGTGACCTTGATACACTATCCTCTCCAGGGATAAGCATGTTTTCCACTCCCAGGCATCTCTGGAGTAAAGAGTGACAGTTCCTTTAAGGAGGGGAAAAATAGCAGGTGGGAGAAATGACAGGCTGAAGTACATTTTAGTTTAATAGGATAAAATGGAGCTTGATGAAAGTAGCCCAATCTTTAAGTCATCTGGTACAGAACAGGATTTTAATGCTATGCTTTCCTTTCACCAGTCCCTAATGTAGCAATATTTTGGTGGTAGAAAATACATCAACCTTTTTTGTCATGTTCCTTATCGTGTCCTTTTCATCTAATCCAAAAACGTTTTCAACTTTATTATTTTTGCACTAAGTTCTGTAAAATTCATTTGTTGTTTGACAGAAAACCTACTGGTAGTTATGTGAGGCATGGATTACCAGTGACAGCCTGCTGGTGCTGAATGCAAACTATTTTGTTTCAAGTAGCACAAGGAAGAGACCCATGAGTGGAGCCCTGCAGCACAGTCACAAAAAGCCAAGCCCATAGACCGGACTCTCTTGGTATGGGTTCCCAAGCAGGTAAGCAAAGATGATTTCCTTACCTGTCCACATGTAGTTTATTGACTTGGGGGGGTGGCGGGGGGAAGGGGGGGGACATGACACAGACTCACTCATGGCTGGGTGTATACAGCATCCAACACATCCATCTCCTGGGAAGCATGGTTCCTGCTACAGTCCTGCTGGCTGGCATGGGACAAATCCTTTTTGTCTTATTACATTCTTCCACATGTAATAATGCTCCAGCGCTCAGTGTGAGGGAAGGTTTCAAAGCTGGAGCTCAATGCACTGATTATGATATGTAAGGAAATGAGTTTGAGGCTACCCTAGGTTGGAGACCAATTATTGCAGACATGACAGTCCAATGCACCTGGTAGGATGCAAACTGTCTTGATTCTACTACTGTTAATTCCAGTAGTGTCTGGCCATGGCCATGTCTGACTCCACTCTGCGCAGCAGCAGAGCAGGACACTGCTGCTGATGTGGAAGAGAGGGCAGGATGAATCTGCTCAGAGAGACTACTGAAGAAAGGGTTCTCAGCAGTCTATCCACTCATCTGCTTCCTCAATGATCTCTGTCTTCTCCAGCGTATGTTTGTTCAACTCCTACTTCAACCATCCCAGCAAGACTCCATGCCCAACTCAGACAATCCTCTGCAGTCCTCTGCTACCTTTATTTACCATTTTAAGGTCTTTTTTCTTAGTGTCTTATCTACACCTTTCTCACTGCATATTGACTGTGTATTGTTGTCCTACTCACCCACGTTAAGAAAGGCTGTCTTCTTTTGTATGTTATTTACACACCTCCTTTTCTCTAGGGAAATAAATAAATAAATAAATAAAAGTGCCTCATCCATTTCAATCTTTTTATGCTAGCTGCATTATCTGGACCCTCTGATTCTAGCCACTATGCAGCAAGTTTGCTCTGTCTTGAAGTGCCATGCCTGACAGAAGTCAGTCCTTGGGCTGGTACCTTAACCTGCTATGACCAAAATGGAATTGTAGTTAATACCCTGCTTTGTATACACTGCTGCATTGTCTCGTTTCTTTTGCTACAGCTTTTCTGTCTCATGTTCAGCTTGGGAGCTTCACTGCAGCCTCACTTCCCAGTCAGTTCCTGGCTTTCAATCTGCACTGTTGCTAGAGGGAGCTTTTTCATCCAGCTCCCATCTGTTTCCGAATTTTGCTGTTTCAACGTTTCCTCTTCCCATGGTCCCAAATATCCTACATTCTCTGTGGACATTCACTGTCTTGCAACCACACACAACAGATATCTACCACAGCCAAAGCCAGGCTAGACATCTGCAGGACAGGGCAGCTGCTGTAGTCAGAGAGAAACCCAGAAATGCTCTCCATACAAACATATGATTTGATGCTTGCAGTATTCACTGCCACAGAGGATACAGTCTACTGCCAGGCTTCTGTGGGTTCACCCAAAAACTTGCTTAAGTTACCAACCTTGCTTCAACTTTTCACCCTTAGCTTCCCAAAACATTTCAGGCTCAATAGCACATACACGAATTGGAAAAAATCCATAAAAGAGTCCCAAGGTAAAACAGAGTTGGCTGAGGTCAACAAACCTCATAGAAACAACTCAGCATGGACTCCTGGCTGATTTAACTCCAGTTAGAGTAGCCACGCACCTCAATTTTAGAGGGAAGAGTTGCAGAACACTCTGTCATTTCACATCAGAATACCACCTTAAATTGCACACATGCAACCTGAAGACATATCTATATGTCTTAAACACAATGCTGTCCCTTATACTGTGTATCAGTGTATACTATATATATCCAATATAATTATTCCATTATCACAGAGTCATAGAATAGTTTGGTTAGGTTTGGAATGGACTTTAAAGGTCCTCTAATTCCAACTCCCCTTCCATGGGCAGGGTCACCTCTCACCAGCCCAGGCTGCCCCCAGCCCCATCCAGCCTGGCCTTGGGCACTGCCAGGGATGGGGCAGCCACAGCTCCTCAGGGCAGCCTGTGCTGGTGCCTCACAGGAGAGAAGTTCTTCTTTCTAGATCACCTCATCTACCCGCTTTTAGTTTCAAGCCCTTAACCATCGTCCTATCCCTCCACCCCCTGACATAGAGTCCCTCCCCAGCTTTCCTGTAGCCCCCTTTAGGCACTGGAAGTCCACTGGAAGGTGTCCCCAGAGCCTTCTCCTCTCCAGGCTGAACAACCCCAACTCCTTCAGATTGTCTCCATAGGAGAGGTTGTCCAGTTCTTTGATCATCCTCATGGTCTCCTCTGGACTCATGCTAATACTTCTTTTTCCTTCATGTGCTGGGGCCCCAGAGCTGGGCGCAGGGCTCCAGGTGGGGTCTCACGAGAGCAGAGCAGAGGGGGACAATCCCCTCCCTTGTCCTGCTGGTCATGCTGCTCTTGGTGCAGCCCAGGGTATGAGTAGATTTCTGGGCTGCAAGTACACATTGCTGGCTCCTGGTGAGGTTCTTGTCCACCACCACCCCCAGGTCCTTCTCCTCAGGGCTGCTCTCAATCCATTCTCTGCCCAGCCTGGATTTGTGCTTGGGATTGCCCTAGCCCAGATGCAGGACATTGTACGTGGCCTTGAACCTCATGAGGTTCTCACAGGCCCACCTCTCAGGCCTGCCCAGGCACCCACCCCTTCCTGCCAGCATGTCAGCCACACCACAGAGCTTGCTGGTTTTGGCAAACTTGGTGAGGGTGTACTCAGTTCCACTGTCCACGTCACTGACAAAGATGTTAAATAATATTAGTCCTGGTATCAGCTCCTGAGGAACACCACTTGTTGGTGGTCTCAATTTGGATATTGACTTGCTGACTGCAACTCTCTGAGAGGAGCATCCAGGTGGTTCCTTTTCCACTGACTCGTTCATTCATGTCTCTACAATTTACAGAGAAGGATGTTGAGTGGGGCAGTGTCAAATGCTTTGCACAACTCCAGCTAGGTGACATCAGTTGCTCTTCCCGTCCTCTTATTAATTAATTAAATTACAAATTACTTAAACATAAATATACAAAAAAAAAAAAAAAAAAGAATGTGTATAGCAGCCTTACTAGCAGGGCAGTATTAATATTTTTATACTTCTATACTTTGAGTATAAAAGCGTTGAGTGTTTTCAACATGTAACATCGTTCCATTGCCAGTCACCTCTGACACTGCTAACACATCAGCACATTAGGCTACTGCATAATGCCTGGATGAAGTGTACATTGCACTTCCTAGCAGGTTTCTTAGCAAACGAGGAACTGAATATTGGATATAACTCAGAGATCTCCACGGGGAACATCAAAAGAGGCATGCTACCCAGGTGACTATCAGAAAAACATTTCTCTGGTGTTCATGGTTAAGAGTGACTGTCTACTTCCTTTTACAACACACAACACAGCACCTGTAAAACACCTCATAAACAGACTGAGGACTCGTCTCCCTCTCTTAGATGCGACTGCAGTTTGCCATTTTCTCCTTTGTCTCTTGGACACTGTTGGAAACACAGCTGCTTCAGTTTTGTGGGAATGAAACAGAAAACTCCCTGTTCTTGATGTTCTTCATGGTGGACCTGAAAAGCCTCCAGAGCATGGATACAATATTGTACAGTGAACAGAATGATGAGGCCACAATTTCACTGAGTCATTTTTACCTTAGACCAAAAGCAAACCAAACCAAACCAACCAAAAAACAAACAAATAAACAAACAAAAACACTACTGAATATTTGCTTCAAAAACAGTGGAGAAAATAATTCTGGGGGATTCCTAAAATATACCTAACCACAGCTAAGGGCAGTTCTCCATTCTCTATTTTTGTACTTACGTGTTTTCTAATCATCTCTGGAGGTAAAACAACCAGTAATATGCAATATTCTGTGACCAGTCATACAGTCACCCTTAGGGCACTGTTGATGTACAGGCCTGTTACATACTCCCAGTCAGTGGTAACTCCTGATGTCTGAGCCATACATCTTCTGTAGAATTTCCTGTGGGAATACCCTACACTTCTGTCCAAAGGAGTGCTAGAGGACAGAATTGCAAGGACACAGTCTTCTGACCTTTTACTCACCTCATGATGACTTTGCTGGCCATGTCATTAAACTGACGCATCGGAAAAGTTGGAGTTGACCTCAATACTTAAACCAAAACAACTCTTCTTCCCTATCTACCAGTCTGCATGCTGTTATAGTTCAAGGCTGCTGGAGACTTCTGTTCAAATGCAACAGTGAACTCATAAGTAAAAAGGGATGCAAACCACAACAGATGGGATGAGTTTCAATGTTAGGGGCAAGTATTTTCAGGAGTGTATTTATTTATTTTTTAAAAATTAGGGCTAAATGTGATTTATTTTTTAAATAACAAAACAAAGTTTTCAATCAAGTAATGGATGAAGTTAAGCAAAATTTCAGTTGCCAAGAAGGATGCACTTAGACAAAATTGGGCATTAGCTTCCCAAGTATTATGTAAGTTTAGGTCTGCTCCAAACACCTCTGAGAGGAATTGATATGGCCACTGAAATTCTAGTGTTCTTGGTGGGGACCTTGCCATAAAAAAAGCTGATGAATTCAAGGAGTGTGAAAGAGCACTGGCAGAAAGACTGCCCCCAGTTTTTTCTAGCATAGTTACCCTTCAGATGTCTCCTCCTCAGACGCAGCCTTGCATTTGTACAAGTTACAAATTCTTTCCAATTTTGAAACACAACAGTAGCCAAAGGCCAATTTCTTAGTAAGCAGTAAGACATGACATGTACTTTTGTGAAAATGTGCTATTAGTTACTATCTAATGATTTGCAAAAGTGGCGTTACAGTATAGTACAGGTAATCAATACAGTATACTATAGTGTACTATATACTATACTATATATATACACTATGCACATATATATATACACTATATATATAGTGTACTATAGTATAGTACAGTACATCAGTAATGTATACGTCATATCTTATTGAAAACCAGAAAATCTCTTGTCAAGGATGATGTATTTCCACATCAAGAAAGAGAAGCAGATACCGTCTTCTTAGGTAGTTCTGCTTGCAAGACAACCTAGAACAAACCAACATTTATTGGATATCCCTCATGGAAAGTTTTATTTGGATTAGTTATTTGATCAAACATTTACTGTTACAAAGCTTTTAGCAACATAACTGTTCAACTCCAGAGTACAAAAATAACTGTCTTAAAAAATTAAAATTATTAAATTTTAGCACATTTATGTCTGGAATCAAATACACTTTTCATGCTCTGCTCTCATTTCTGCAGAAACAACTTCCACACCAAGGGGAGCAAGGACATATTTGAGATGTAAACTCTGTTCCATTTTCTCAGCTGCTTTCTCCTGCTGTGCTGACTAGTCAGCAACGACAGGGAATGGGCTCACTCAGGCCTCACCTGTGCTTGGCACCCAGTTCTGTGGCACTGATGGTGACAGACTTATGGCATCACACCGCAGAGTGCGGTGGAGACTGGCATGTCCCAAAGTGTGAGGCTATAATTTCACAGCACCTTCCAGGAGGGACAGAAGTGGAGTGCTGAGAATGCACTCAGCTGTGCATTGGAGAGGACTGAGTAACTGAGGAGAACATTCATATCCCCATGTGTCTGTACTGACTCCCCCTAATGTGAAAGCCTCTCTGCAGCATCAGCTCTGCACTGCTGAGAAGCAGATCCTGCTCTGACGGGTAAAGCAACATCTCACCAGTGAAGAAACAAAGCCTACCAAACCCTGCACAAGCACCCTCCCTCCTTCCCACCCCCTCCCATTAGAAGCAAACAAAATAAATTTAGAGCCTACCCTGGGATTGCTGAAAAGTGAGTCATTCCAGACATGAGCATTAAAAACTTCCTGTCAAGTGAACAGTTCACAACAGACAAAACATCCCTTTTGGGAACAGAGATGGATGCTTCTTGTGTGACTTGTACCTGGGCATGCCCACCCAGATTCAGAGACATATTTTAATTTGGTTTGTAAAGAGGGACTAAAATAAACAACAGGCAGAGCCAGAGCTAGTAAACAGCAGTGCTGCCCATCTACTTCCTCATCAGCAGAAGGATTTCTGTTTAGACTTTTTCCTCCTCTGTTTTATGAGGAATAAATTCTCATCGATATCAGGACCAGCATCTTTCTGTTTTTTCCTTTTCTTCTTCCTTTTAGCAGCTTCCAGAAACTCCTGGGCATACTCTGTCTTGCTGCCATGTGCCTGGAAAATGGACTTGTGATGTTTTTTGCTGCCCTTAGATGTTTGCTTTTCACACCCCCTAGGGAAGTCTTCCTCCATCTTGTGGCCCCTGTCAACATCACTTCTGTGTTTCTTTGCTCTGTGTTTGTCTGCCTGGGACTTCCTTCTCTTTCTGTGATACTCATAATCTTTGTCATGTTTACCATGTTCTTTACAAGGCTTTTTCTTTTTCTTATGGCTGTATCCCCCATGTTCTTCTTCCTGCCATGGTATCTCTGACTGTAGTGGCAGAAGGCCGGCTTCTTGTAGTTCTGTAAAACAGATCAGATTATTTCAGAAAAGCTAAAAGCTAGTGCCCAAGCCCTCAGAACTTTCTCTGTGTATAGAGTCAGTACAATCACCTGTTTTCTCTGACAGATTCTTTTTCATTGTGTTTCTTTTTTTCTGTCAACAGACAAGAATCTTAACAAATTACAGTCTAATCCTACTAGATTATTACAACTTTAATATTAGTGGGTTTTTAGAATTAAACCATGTGACAACACTCACCTAGTTACTTTGACACAATAAATTTCCATGATACACAGGTGAATAAAGTCACAATTCTTTTACTACCCCAGACTACATTTTCAAATTCCTATAGCTTTTCCCAAATCACAAATATAATCCTGCAGTATTTCAGAAAGTAGCAAGCACAAAAGAAAATATTCAAAAGAACTGAAAACCAAACGGATCTCCCCAAGCATGCTGTACCTGTAATCTTTCTTTTTAATCTGTTTGCTCTGCTCTTGAGATCGCATTCATCATCATAGTAGTGGATGAACGGAGAAGAGGGGAGCATGCTCCCATGCATCCGCTTTTCTAAGCACTCCTGCAAAACACATTTTAAATCACTATAGATGTGGCTGAGTTTTCTGGGAAAGGAAACGGGCTGGATTCTGCAGGTGCCAGTCTGTACCTACAGAGGATGTGGCAAACAATCCTTTAAACACCGATCATTTTAGAGTTCCAACAATCCTTCCTACATACAAGACAAACACAAATTCCATGAGACAAACTGTAGTCCTCTTGCAGCAAGTGGAAGGATTCTCATGTCTTCCCACAATTAATACAGATATATAGCAGTCTTAAAAGCAGGGGACTAGAAGGAGGCAAACATGAAGTAAACAGGAGGCAAATTAGGAAATGCATTGTTAGATCTCGGGAACAAGGCTATCCTCCCTATAGCTGGGCCAGGTTCCACCACCACCTGCTTTCACTGCTTCGTATTGCTCCCTCTGGTCTCACAGCACAACCACATGCCTTGTCTCTTTGAAATCCAAATACCTCTAATTGCAGGAGAGCTTTTTTAACTTTCAGGGGAAAGTAAGGGGGCATCCTTTTAAAATAGCAAGAACTGTTGTTATCTGCTTTGCAGTATCGTGTTATCGTGCTTTGTAATATCATGTCTCTTCTTGGACACTGCCCAAATCTAATGAACTCTGGGTCTGGACATTCCCAAGAAACTTTCAGGAGCTTTTAGTCACCATGTCTCCACCATAAGCTTTCCTTCCAGTGTTTACTACTTCTACCATACCGTACCTCTAGCCCTCCCCTTCCCTGTGTGTCCTCCTGTGTCCTCCCCGTTACTTTTCAGAGACACAATACATCAAAAATGCATTTCATGTGTGTCATATTTCTCAGCTTTTATTTGCTCTTTGCTTGGCTGAAGTGACATGAATAATCATGTTGTTCTTTGTCGTGTCTGCAAAAAAGGTATCAGATTAAGAGACAATGGATCATCTCCACGTGCATGGAGGAGTGAGGACAAGCAAAGGCAGCTCAAAGCTGGAGCCCACGTCTGCAAGCTCCAGCCTTACCAGGCTGTGAATTCAGGCTGAAAGCGACCTAGGAGAGGGTGTTCAAGTCCACCTGTCACCTGAGGCTTCTTCTCAGTAGCTATCCATCTAAGATACACATACCCTAGAAAACAGACCGGACTTCACTCTGAACACCTTAACCACTCAGCTATAGTGGACACCCAGCATGTGCTGCAAATAAACATCCTTTCTCACCTTTCCCAGTTCCTCAATTTACATCTTCAGATTTAAGAGGAAAGGAAAGCAGTGAAATGACACTTGAAATACCTATGTTTTATGTGAATGAAACTTAAGAGTGGCCTTTAGGCAGGGCACAAAGCTGTCTATCTTGAATAAAAGAAAGCAAATTATCCCTAAACATTGCCAAGGAGGTTACTGAAGATAACACAGATTAGCTTTACACAGGAGTATGCAAAGATGTATTCTTCTTTCTGTGATATCTGTGAAATGTAGTGTTTGAAATGCTGCATGAAATCTTGGGCTGCAGAAATACAGCCTTTTCATTATTTTTATACTGTTAACTTGACAGCGATACATTAGTGAATGACATGCACATACCACCAAAATCAGAACTCATGTTTTCCTCTGTTACTTCACTTCACTGAAAAATCAACTCAGCAATGTCCGTGCACTGCTATATCCTTCCCTCCCAAGCAAGCTGCCACTGCTGCCATCCATACACTTTGTACTGCTCTATACTCTTGGGACAGTCCTCACCGTTGGAGATAACATACAGAGGATGGAAAAGAGAGCCTGCTACCAACCTGCAGGAGAAATTTCTGTGTGATTGGCATATTAGGATGTGAATGCAAGGCACATCTGCAGGTACTGTATAGTTCCTTATCTCTGCTGCCTTAAAAACTTGCTGCAGCCTGAATAATGCCATAGGCTGTCGCTGATTAATTTACTTTCCCTCTTAACTTTCACTGCATGAATTCAGACACTGATTTTGAGCTCACTTTCCTTAGCGAGTGAAAGGTACAAATCTCAAATGCATTGCCTGTCCGGCTGGATCACCATAAAGATGAACACACAGACCCTCTAGTCCAATTTCTTCAGCCATTTGTGTAAAGAAGGTTTAGTGATTCGAAGGCAAATACTTGGTTATCATTATATAATGCAATGTGCACCCTGGATGTTTTTCTCTGTGCATATTGAAAGATCTGGTGAGTGTTTCTGCCTTTCTGTGTTATTACGGACTTCTTCATTTTCATTCAGTCATCGCTGAGGCTGCTTCTGCTCCTTGTATGGTAGTAGAAATACTACCTTATCTTCTTTAAACTTTGATAGCTGTAAAATGTTGACTGTGAGTCATTTTCTGCCCTTATTCATTTTATACAGTTTCTACCTTCTCCATCCAAGTAATGACTATCATTTCCTCCCACGTATTTACTAATTATTTTTAAGGCAGTCTTATTTGTAACCATGTATTACTGCTTTCCTTGAATGCCATTTTTTGAAAGCTTAGTGAAATACCCCTTAACCATTGCCAGCAACCAGTCTCATTTTTGTTCAAGCCTGTCAAGTCAGTTTTTATTTATTGTATATGCTCATTTTAGTGTATATACTGCTAGTAATGGTTCCGTTTTTGTTTAACAGGACTGGTTTCAGTCCTTCAAAAAGGTTTTATCCTTCAAAAAAGGTTTTATCAACTCAAGTCTTGACTACAAGCTAGTTTGTATGACTAAAGGTCGCACACGGTCACCAAATGTGTAGTCATGTCTTAAAGAAACACCTTGCACCTGAGGTTGAAGATTTGTGCTCACATACCATAGCCAAGGTAGTGCCCATAGTGCTTGCAGTGCTCACAGGTAATGTCAGGCTGCTGACACATTTCTTACCTAGCTTGGATTGCAAGAGCTGCTTATTTCCTGGCTCTTCCAAGCCATCTCTAAGAACTGGAACACACCCACGTGATGGCCTCATATCACTCAAAGAGGAAGTAACACTAACTTTCTGGAATATTTGTGTTTGCTGGACTTATTCCATAAAAATAACTAAGTTTTGTTTCAGATATTTGCTTGTACAGAGCTACACTTACCATGATGGGAGGCTAAGCAAAGGTGATAAACATTAGGAACCAATCCTAGAAGATGCAGCACATCTCCATATTTTACAGCTCAGAATGTCCACCTCCATCCACCCTGTTTTGTACCTTACAGAAGATTGACGTTAAGTGAAATTCAGCTACAAATTAAGGTCCCTCAAAAGCAGGCAAATGGAAAATTTCTAAAATGGAAATTCAAATAGTTGGGTTGGTTGTGGTGAAAGACTTAACATGATGTTGAACATGGCAGCAAGGCACTACTATTTCACTTCATGAGCCATGGGAAAAAAATAGGAAAAAATATAGCTCTGCTTTGTAACTGTCCATTTTCCAATGGATATTTTTTCTCCCAACAGTTCAATTTTGACCTACGCTTTGAAAAACAAAATGATAACCTGACATAGCAACTCTTCTTTTTACCTATGTCTTTAAAATCAGATGTGTGAAATCACTGTACAATGGCCTCCACTGATTTCAACATTACAAACTCACAAATGTTTCATTAGAGCATCCCTTTGTATAGCATTAGCTTGACTCTTCCAGTTCCTTTCTCCAGACATGATCTATAGAAGAGAGATGAATTTCTGCTCCAGGGAAGCACTCAACACTGAGGTAAAGGTTGCTGAGACTTACATATCCAAAGTGTCCTTTCCGGGAACAGTTGTAGCAGTACGCTACAGCCGACTGCTCAGAGTGAGAACTGGCTGCCTTGATTGGTCCTGGTTTTGTCTGTAAGATGGAAATTGGTGAGAATTAGGTCTG